>JAVHLV010000154.1:0-153035 GCA_036785495.1 Colletotrichum neosansevieriae | reverse complement strand
TAATATATATAAAATAGTATATATAGCTAAATTATATAAAGTAAATACTTAAAAAAATAAAATAAAACTTTCTCTATAAAATACTATATTTACTTTCTTTTTATATATTATAGTTTTATAGTTATAGTAAATTAGGAATTTTTTTAAATCTTTAACCTTAGATATTTTATATATAATATATAGAACTAATTTAATAAAGATTTTATATATAGAGAGTTAAATATCTACTACTTTTACTATATTTATATATATTTTTAGCCTTTAAAGCTAGGTATATAGCTCTATTAATATTTAATGGAAACGACTTTTTAGCGTGGTTGAGGGTTTTTTGCCCCCCTACGTGAGTAGGGGGTGTAAACGCGAGCCCGCGACGCCCCACACCCCCGGGTAAGCGAGATTGGAAAAATACCATATCAGAGTTTATAGTTTGGAAATACATAAAGACAACCAGTCAAAAAAAAAAGTCTCCTGAAATTCTTCTAGTGCCTTTTGAAATTCGTGGAGTCGTGAAAGGCCACTCAGCATTCCCCGACGCCCTTGGCATAACGCAAAGTAATGGCATTTCTCAGCTGCCAAGCCCCCGAACGCATCCTCTTCTTGCGAGATCCGACTGTCCTTATTATCCCGGCCTGTACCTCAGCTTACCCCTCCGCAAAACCTCATCTTACCCCCTCCACTTTTAGCCGCAAGCGCGCGCACAGACCAGTTTTGTACCATGAGTGCAGTCATATTCCAACATGTTTCTAACATGTTACAGTCATATTCTAGTATGTTAGGAACATGTTTAAAACATGTTTTTAATATATAGGTTAGGGTTAGTTAGGGTTAGTAGGGTTAGTAGGGTTAGTTAGGATTAGTTATAGGGCTTAGAGTTAGGATAAGTTAGGGTTATATAAGGGTTTATTTTAAGTAGTTTTAATATAAATATATTTAGAACATATTTAGAACATGCTTAGAATATGCTTAGAACATACTTAGAACATACTTAGGTTTATAAGTTAGAAAGACTAAGCACTTAAGAAGGTACTTCTAGGTGCTGTGTGCATAATCGGTATAAGTTCAGCTAAAGGTCGGCTGCCCCCCCTCAATCAGGTATAGCGCTGCGGCGCGCCTGCCCAGAACAGTTTAGCGCTGTGGAGAGGGGTAAGATGAGATTTTGCGGAGGGGTAAGTTGAGGTGTAAGCCGCTTATTATCCCGAGCCCTGCAAACGTGACTGCTGATGTTCCTCTTACACTAGATCGGACGACCGGGGGGGCGGCGGCGGCCCACTTGAGGCACCATGCGCCTGCATGAACCAATCGCACGCACCAGGAAAAGGCCTGCACAAGCTGAAAGCTGCTGCCCACCTGCAGCTTGTCATTGACGTGATCACCCCGGCATCCATGGAAAACGCGCGGGCGAGACACCGGACCTGAAATGGGTTCAAAGCCAAGAGTGGGGCAAACACCCGAGTCCGTTTGGAGAAAGGGATGGGCCTCCAAATCAAAGCATCATCACTATCCACAATCTACATGGCAAAATACGGGTTCGCTTGATAAGCAGGAGCAATCGGCAAACTTGGTGCATTTTTAATTGTGGTTCTGACCTGGATGCTAAGGAACGCCGGTGCCCATCTCGGACACATACAAATTGACAACTCCGTCCTGTTTACTTTCTCGAATGACGTACCCAACCCTTGCATCCGTCCCGCTCCCTAGACCAAACTTTGGTTGAACATGTCCATGTGAAGAGAAAGAAGACAAGAAACCATGGATAATCATAAGTATGTTCCTTTTGCGCATCTCCGGCTGTGTGACAATCTCTGGTGTCTGTCCATGGTCTTTAGGGGGGAGGGGGGGGGGGGGCTACCGAAAACAAGAAACCTCCTTCGCCAGTCTATGATGCAGTCTCATGCAGTCGTATTGGGTAGCGAACCCAAACAAAATAAAAAAAGATTAAAGCCCAATATGGTATCTTTTGTGGTCATGCGTGTGCATTTATAAGCACTCAAACCTAGTGCCGTTTGTATTTCTGTGTAAAGATAAGCAGTTGTTCCAAATTCGATCTCAAGGCTTTAAAGAAAGACTCACCTCCTCCGCTCTTCGTCTATTTTGCGGATCCAGACTGTTGGTTGCACCCATCAGAGTTTGACCAATAACCTTGGTAGCTCCAATGGCTGGCCGGAATATGATAGTTGGCGCTCGCTTCCAAACTGCCTTTGCGAGGCCCTGCGCGCTCTGGCTGTCCATTACTTCGCCTGGAACGGCGATGATGGCATCGCGAGCCATATTCAAGTCCCTCGTAAGACTCGAGTAGCCGCCTCGCAGACCTTGAATCACGCCAGTAGGCTGGTCTGCATACAGGGAAATCTGCTTCTTCTCCTCTGGATCGAAATCAGCGTCCTCCCACGTGTTGTCCGTCTGTGGCTTATTGAGCAAGCCCTCGGCGCCCTGTAGCGCATACTGTGTGCCAATCGCCAGCTTGGCCCCGAACTTGACCATCTCAGTACCGGTGGTCCGGGCGAAGGCTGCCGCGCCTTTGCCAATGCTACGAACGATGCGGCCGTCCTTCTTGTACTCCTTGATGGGAACTTCGACAAGCTCCTTGAACCCGCTACCAATATTGACGATGCCCCTGACAGGCGCGAGACCGGCAAGAACGCCTGCGAGTTGAGTGCCCTTGACGTCTGGCATCCAGATGTCATTTAGGATCTTGCCCATTCTGTCAAAGCCGGAAACGCCGTAGATGATGGTGTGACGCAGAGTCATACGAGCCTCATCGAGAATGATGAAGTTCATAAACTCCGTGGTACGACCTGACTTGAGTCCAGCATAGTCCACCCGCTTAGGCTTGAAGTCTAGTTTGACGGGAATGTCGTGAACCTCGACTCTCTGAAGGAAGGGGATGTCACGCGTCGAGCTGTGCACAGGGGCACTGTCGTCCTTGAACTCGAAGAATCTAGTGATGAAATCCAGAGCGTCTTGGTCGACATGGAGCCGAAGAGGTAGGAGTGTGACTCTCAAAACCATCTCAGATGCCGCGAGATCCGGCTGAGGCTTGACGGTGAGCAACTCCAGATGGGCCATGCTGGTACCCATTTCTCTTTCGCCAGCATCTTGGTCATAGGTCATAAACTTCTTCCACGTCGACGTCGGGACATGATCGTACACATCCAAGTTTTGTACGCGCACATCGATGGAGCTCAGAGTCTCTCCAGAATCAGGAGGGAAAGCAATGAGATCGACATTGACACCTTGAAGCTCGAAAGTGATTTTGTGATGCTTACTCCGGTTCAATCTCAATCTCTTCTTGGGTCTGTGGGCACCGCCGGCACGGCCCGTTGCTGTCGTGAAGGCAGTTGTAGCCAAAGACTCGGTCTCGGTAGCATTGTCGTTCAACTCCTGGTTGACCATTTGTGCAAGCTCCCGGGGATCCTGTTTGGTGGAGATTCCGATATAGATCGAGTTGAAGAGGAAGTCGCCGATGACCGTCTCGTCCTCTTCGGCATCGTCCTCAAATGCAACACGTTCCGCGCGTCGACGGCGTTCGTAGGCCTTGTCCTCGACGTCTTGCACTGCCTTGCTGATAACATTGCGCGTGCGCTCCCAGTCGTATCCGTCAAATAGATTCCAGATGACGTGCACATCACGGACCGAGACTCGGAGAGGAGCCTTGCGGATAAGGTCCTTCGGGGCCATGTCGTAGGTATTCTTGGATGAGTTCCAAATCTGGGCTCTACCGTCAACATCTGGGCCCTTACCGAAGAAGTTGTCGTGGATGACCAAATCGCTCCCATCATCAGACACATGGGTCGAGGCGCTGGCGTTGAAGCTCGTGAGCAGTACTCCGTCGTGTGTATCTTGAGTCGTCGTGGCGTTCGACGTGATTGAACCCTCTGCATCGAAAAGGGTTTTTGAAGGACCGCCATCGTCGTAGTATTGTGAATTGATTTGCAATGGGCTGGCGTCGCTGGCTACGTCATATTCGTCATCACCACCAAGTTCTTGGGCGAGTTCAAAATCCTTATCAAAATCATAGTCGCCTTCTGCTTTTCCAAATGCCTCTGCGGAGATTGACGCCAAGAGGTCTTGCACGGGGACGATTTGGGTTCTGTACTTGTTCTCTTTGCTGGGCGGGGTCGGCGGCTTCAGTGCATTCGCTAGGGTGATGAGGGTCTGCGTGGAATCGGCACAAGTCTCTACGACCAAGAGATCGTCACGCAGTTCGACGTCAATATGCTTTTCACCATCCTCTCGACTTTCGGTGACCTGCACATTGACCTTTGCGGAAGAGATGTAGCAGATGCTGACGTAGCCTTGAGCTGCGAGTCGGGAAACTTGCTGAGATGACATGTCTGCCGATTGGCGACGGTTCACGGTGGAGGCAGTCGCGCCTATGTTAGCTACGTCATCAATGAGGAGAATTGAGGCTTTGTTGAGATCCAAAGTTGCCGTGGTGTCCACATTCTTCGGGAGAACCACTTGAAGGCGAGCATCTGTCAAGGCGAAGAGGAGTTTGGAGGGAAGACCTAGAGGGTTGAGTCCGATCAAGCAATCTCGGAAAACCAGGTCGACCATCATAGGCTTACTGTTGGGTCGAGCAGGGTCTGACGAGCGCGTGGTTTGAGGCTTTTTCCCGACGAGGGCTGCGTGCGTTTGCTCTCCTAGGTTGGCCACGGAGGCGGCAAGACATGCTTCGAAGTCTTGAGGAGTAGCGTCTTCTCCCAATCCAAGAACATCCATGATAGTGGGCACCCTATAGTCAACGGTAATGTCGCGCATCTTGACTTTGATCACTGGTTCCATCTCATCCCCTATCATGCGCACCATGAGCACCGGACCCTGGGTAAGTGTCCCGGGAGGTAGCGTCGTTGACGAACTCACGAGGTCCTCTCGGTGGTTGCGGTTCACTGATATCGCATGTACGCCGAATGCCACAAGCGAGGGTACCGTAATTTGGGCGATCTCGAAGCCTTTGAGATTGGCGTTGATCACACCAATCTTTCCGCCCAAATCGACTGCGGCACCTAAGTCCTTGATCTCTGCGAGGAGTAACACGCCGGGCCGGTCATCTTCAGGTAGGTATTTCGCTACTGTCGCCAGTCGTGCAACCTCTTCCCCGAGTGCAGGGAGACAGTTGAGCTGATGTATACGCTCAACTCGGACGTTGAACTGATCAAACGTAACTCTGAGAACGGCTCCCTTACGTCTCTGCCTGAGAAGGGTGTCCACCATGATCTCGTCGTCGCCTTGGTCGAATTTGGCCTTGGATGGAATGATGAGCTCCAAAAGTCTTTCGAGGTCCTTATCCTTCGGCGTCGCAAGGTATTCAAATCGTACGCCGCCGACTTCTGCTGTGATGGGAGGTTCTCCCCGAGAATTTCTGATGTATGGGCCTCCAAGCCGAACTTTGCTGATTGCGAACCCAATACCAAGGTCCCGACTCACCATCTTGACCGCGCTCGTTTCAAGACCCACGCTGCACTCCTTGCCTTTCAGCTCCAGGTTGAACCCGCCAATCCTCATGTCAATCTTGTTTTCCGATGCCGCTGACTTATCATCTGGGTTGATTGGGGCATCGAATCGAACACCACGGGGCTTCGCAGGTGGTTGGACCGGAGTTCTCACCGAAGGGGAGGCACTTGACGACATTGAGGAGCTCATGTTAAGGAAACTGCTCAGACCGCCGAACCAACTGAAGGTCTCATCGAGTCTCTGCAAATCGAGCTGTACCAAAAGTGGCAATGTGGTAACCTCGGTTCGAGTCGAGTCGGAAGACTTGATCACCTTGACTGTTACATCTGATCCCACAGAGGGGAACTTGTCCATAACGGAAGCTCGCATTTGCAAACTTTGATCGAAGGAGACGATATCGTCCCTCGCATAGCCGAAACGGAACTTTTCAAGGTCGACGGTGGTTTCAAGCGATTGCTTCACTGCTTTGAGCGATACACTGAGGTTATCAAGCTCTGTTCGCAGCAGAATCTCAGGCTGCATTGGCAGTCCACCAGAGCCAAATATTCTCTCTGCGGTGTCAGCAACACCGGGAAGCTGGTGAAGGAAGTGCAGTGAAATCTTCTCAAACACGAGTTTGATATCAGGCATTGAGGAGTCCTGCTGATGCCTGGTCGTCGAACTCGTCTTCGGGGCGGTAGGAGAGTTGGTGCTCTTCAGAGCGTCCATCAATTTGCCAACCACCACTGCAAGGAGATACGCCAAGGAAGCGTCGAAGCGAACTTCCAAGGGTGATAATTGAACCTCCACGCCCCCATCACCAGGAGGTTCTGTAACAACAGGACCAGGGGAGCGCGGCGCGATGCTTGATCTCATTGCCCCCGGTGATGTGGAATACACAGAAAAGGCTCCAGGAACCTGGGGCGCGACAGATTTCGCCAAGCCTGGAGACTCCGGATCCTGATTCAATACAGATGCCCGCGCGTCGGCGGGAACATGTACATGTTGGTGCAACGATGGAACGTATAACGATATGCTGTTCAGTGACACAATCTCCTTGACTAGTCTCGTCGGGCCTCTCGGTGTGGCAACATCGCCTGGAGGAGCAGAAGCATCTTCTTTGTTATGGTCCTCGAACGTTCTTGTCGGCAAGCCTTGAATTTCGTTTGTGTTTACGACGTTAGAATCAGAGACATCGGGTGCAATGGAGTTGGCCGGTTGGGATGCTGAAGTCGCATCCGAGAATTCGGGGCTTGGTGGTTCTTGCGCATCGGCATATTTGACTGGTAATGGCTGCTGTCGTGGAATCGGACCTGTCCTCCTCGAATTCGGAGAGGATTCGGGACTGGGATCATCCCAACCCCCTGGCATCCGTGATCCAGCCTGTTGCGCGTCGGTTTGAGAGAAGGCACTCATGTACATGCTCTCAGCCTCTTCGTGAGTGAAGACATGTGACTGCGCGAGATCTTCGTCTTCGGGGGGACCGGAGCTGTGGCTGGTAGAGTTGGAGTTCTGTGACGATTCTAGGTTTCCAGCGTTGGAGAACGTGATAGGAGGGATGCCTCTAGTGGGTTGGAGTGACGGTTCTGACCTCGCTTCTCGCTGGAAACTAGCCCACGGCGCAGCTTGATCGTCATCGCCGAGATCGGTTGAATGAGAAATTGGCACATGTCCTCGCGGAGAGAATTCTTGATAGACAGAGGCGCGTGGTGTGTTCGTCTCTTCCTCTTCTACCGGCTCATCCGGCTGGCTCGAAAAGTCGTATGGAATGTTGAATGCCTCCTCGCTGTCTTGTAGCAGAGCATCATCGACCTCGGAAAGATCGTCCGAGCCTGAAAGAAAACTGTCGTGCATACTGGGCCGAAAAGTGTTCTGTCTTGAGGACGCACTTCGCTCACTGAACGATGGAGACTGGGAAATGGCAGGCGACGAGACCGACGGTGAGCGTGCAAACTGCGAGAAGACGTTCGCCTCCGAGATAAGGTACGCTCGAATCTTGGACAGGGCGATATGTCGCTTTCCATCTTTCGGCACAATCGTCGGGGCATCCTCCTCGTTCTGCGTCTCGACGGTGACGCCCTCGACGTCTATGCGATCCACCGCAAGCTGGAAAGTGACCAACTCCGGGTTCGTCGCAGTCGGCTCGATGGGAACTTCTACGTCCACCTGAAAAGTGACGCCCCGGATGCGCACTTGGATGCGGTCGACGATTCCTTGAAGGAAACCGGCGAGGAAGCCCGGTAGAGACAGCGGCTGGCCGGTTCCAAACTGGCTACCATCGTCACTAAGTGCGCTCTGGCTCATGGCCATCGAGCCGCCAAAGTCCTGCGTCTCAGCAGCCAAGGCATCCTCCAACCTCCTCTTCTCGGCAGCTATCGAGGCATCCTTCAAAGCGGCATCTTCGTTCAGGAACGACTGGGCGAGGTTTACGGTGTTCGGGAGTTCGGCGTCGTAGGTTGACGATGTTGTGGCTTTCGTCTTGGCATCTCCGCTGCTGGTTGACACCTTCAGGCGAACGTCGACACCGTCGATTTCGATTATGATGGGGCTTGTGTAGAAATTGACGGGGATCGTAACGTTCAGTTTCAGTACTTTGGCTTTCTGGATCTGGAATGAGGCAGGGAGTTGGAGGAGGCGCTCAAGTTTCTAGTGTCAGATACAACATGTCAGTCAACTGTCGCAGCTCTTACGTCTTGGGCGGGTATCAGTTCCTCCTACCTTGAGGCGCACACCGACGTCCTTGAATTCAGCCGTCGTTGTTCTACCCAGCGCGAACTGCAAGTTCTCCATGTCCAGGGTCTCCTCGTCCAGCAGCTCGAGCCGCCGCAGGGCGTATATGAGCAGGCGCTTCGACAGAGTCGAGCTCCGGAAGCTCTGGAATATCGTCGCCATGTTGGCTGGTAGTGGTTTTCCCCCAACCCGGATTCGAAGCTCTCGTTTGGAGGTTGGTTTCGGGTCTCGGTTCGAGGTCGGAATTGGATCGGTGGAGGATGAAGGGGAAGGAGGGTTTGAGAGGTTACAGCAAGGTAGTTGTTGCCTTGTGGATCGACAGTCTACCTTGGGTTCAAACAGCAAGACAAGCCCGTAGGGAAGTGGCTGTTGAGGCTACAGCCAGGATCGTGGGGCTGTCCAGTTCACCGGGGTTGGGTGAGGTAGTAGCTGTAGTCGCCGTGTTATCAGAAGACACCCAGCCCAAGGCGGGCACGTAGTTCATGGTGTGTTCGTCATTCAAATATAGGGTTTCGCTACAGAGGGCTAAGGTAGAGAGGTTGATATTGAGTATCGTTTTGGTTCAGAGGATAACCCGGGAGGACGGAATATATAAAGAGATGAGACGTGATGACTTGGTAGCAACACAAGACCTCTTAAGAAACTGGACAAACTGAGTGATGCTGCGACAACCTGGAGGGTGAGCATGCAAAGCAAGGTATAAAAAAAAAGCCTAGTAAGGCAAGGTACCTTGCAAGAGACCTGAAGGTGTATGGAAGCAAGTGGCAGACGGGATGATAGGCAAAGAAGGGCAAAGCCAGGGACAACTTGAGGCAAGTAGAATGGCCGCGGTCTGTTATTGTAGGTGATGATGAGGCACACACGTTAGAACGGGACTGCACTGGACTTGGCAAGATGGAGGGGGGGGCAAAGGCGGTCATGGAGGCCGACCTGGTAAGGAACCTCTCAGGGAGTGCGCTTCCCCCCCACACCTTAGGCTCTAACAGTAACAGCGCGTGACTCTCTCTCTGGCTGAATTCACGTCACCAGCAGGGTGCGCAGGGGTCTTCATCAGTTGACTTACTGTCTGGGGTGTGCCTGTCCCAGCCCAGTCCTTATCGATAAGACAACAAATTGGGGGCGCCAGAATGGTGCTGGTTAAGAGAGTGCAGTGAACCGTGCACCTGTTCCACCTGAGACCTGCCACCTCTATCACCCATGCTGTCTGCCTGGAAGGATGCATCGCATGCCACCAGCCCTGCTGCAGCTGTACACATATCAAGCAACTAGAAGATTGCCCCTGAGTTGACAAAGCATGGTTGCATCTGTTGTTGATATTCGATGTGATTGCTACCTTAGTTGTCTCTGGGCTGCCTTTGTTTCCTGGGCGATTCTGGCTACCAATGGGATATCTGGGATCAAGCACGTACAGAGACATACCTGGCTAAGGTACCTTAGTCCAGGCTTGGAGTTGGAGAATCTTAGCCTCTTTGTCTCATCAAGACTCAAATTGGTCAAGCCCCCAGTCAGTCAAACTCATGGAACAAAAGCCGCTTTTTTTTTGCCAGGCTGAAAGAGCCTCATGTCTTTTGCTTGGCCTGCATGGAATGTCGACGCTTTGTTGCCCGAAAGACGCCGTTTCAGTTCCCTTGCTTACGTACACATGCCAGCCATCGCTGTAGATAAAGTATATATTCCAATACGGTCAGCCAAATGATCAAGCGGTTCTCGTCCCGCCCCCATAACGCACGAGTCAACATATTGAAGAACCGGGACGACGACGGCGACGACGAAGACGACGGCAGTAACCATAGGCTTGACCTAGAATGTGGAAGAAAAATAGTATCATGACCGACAGATGTCATGGCCGACAGATGTCATGGCCGACAGATGTCATGGCCGACAGATATCATGGCCGATCTAAAGCACCTTTGGGCACGCTGTATCCACCGGCCGCTCCATCCCAAATGAATCCAAGTCTTGCCAGCCGCACATTTTATCACATGGAAAAAAAGAACCCATCGTTTGTCTCATCAGGGTTCGGAGTGGAGGGGTTTTAAGTCTTCAACCCTCTTGGCCACCCGTCCTCCCGTACGCCTCGGCCAGCCTCCGCCCGACACTCTCACCGCTCCAGTACGCACCAGTCGCCGTGCCGAGGGCGACAAACGGCGCCGTATGTTCACCAGCTAGCCACAGTCCGCCCTCCGGCACGCCTTCGCGCATCGCTTCGATATCTTTGTCGCCCTCTTCCAGCCCGACCTGGAAGTTGCTGTAGCTGCCGTTGCCGGCGAGGTCGTCGCGCACCCAGTCCGTCGCAAGGCATCCTGTAGGCCTGCAGTCGGGCGAGGTCGCGTCGTACCCTGGTAGCCGGGAGTAGTACGGCCTGAAAAAGTCATACAGGAAATAGTTTCTCTCCGGTATCGTCTTCAGCTTGGCCACCTCCTCGGTGATGTACTTGGATCCGTCACCGAAAATGTAGAATAGCAACGTCGGGTGCGAGTCCGGGCCCAACGAGGCCAGCTCGACGATCTCCTGGTTCCACCGCTTCGGGTTGAACTTGGCAGAATATGTCGGGGCCAGCCACTGGCAGAAACCCTGCAGACTTTGGCCTTTCTCGTCGGGAACGAGCCAGAACGCATTAGGAAATGTGATGTAGACCTTCTCGAGGCATCCGTAGCCGATGGCCTTGATGCCGCGCTCGACCCGGTCCGGGAGGGCCGGGTCAAAAGTGTGGAGATTCTTTTTCAACCAGCCCAAGGGGGCTGTCATGACAACTTCGTCAAACTCAAGGACGTAGCCGGTATCGGTGTGAACCCTAGGTTTCGGGCGATCCGCCGTCTTGAGCTCTACTTTGGTGACCCGGGCATCGTACATGATGTCCGCGTTGTGTCTTACTGGCTCCGCGACTCTCTCGAGGATCTTCTCATATGTCCCGGCGCAGAAAAGGTTTTCTTGGGGAGCGGCAAAAAAGTCAACCTTGGCTCTTGGGATACTATCCAACCTTGCGGGACTTCTGCCAAGGGGATAATACTTACCGCCGTCTATGCACTCTTCCAACCAGAAGAACTTGAGACTTTGGGTCTGGACCGGTGTTCCGATGAAGGCGCCCCATGATTCAGCAACTTGAAGAACAATGGAGCGTTTTTTCTCGTAGTCCTCCTCCGTATCGGGTACCTTATCAACCACCTTTTGCTGGAAAAAGTCCCAGAGACTTTCGTCAGGATCAATGCTACCGGAATTTTTGTTCGAATGCTGGAAAGCGTCCTGGATAATGTCCCACATGATACTGGAGTACTTTTCACTGTCGTCCAAATCGAGCAGGACTCCGGACTCGTCAACCATATGTGACCTGTGATCCCAACTGCCCACGGCAGTGTCCGTCTCTTTGGCGAGGTCAAGCATGGGGTTGTCGTCGGTGCCGTGAATCCAATTAGGGCCGAGGTCGACGGTGTGTCCGTTTGGCAGCTTATCCTGGACTACACGTCCGCCGAGGCGGGTTCGGCCTTCAATAATGGTCACTAGCAGGTCATGCTGGATTAGGATATCGGCACAGCGCAAACCGGCGAGGCCAGCGCCGACGATGACGATGTGTGGTCTTGGGCCTGACTCGGATTGTTTGCGCTGTAATGTGTCATGAGCAGGTTGCCTTGACGGAGAACAAAACAGACAAGCAGCCAACGTCTTTGATATGTCGGTATACAACACGACAGATGCGGACAGGGGGGGGGGACGGGACAGGGCTTGTCCGTCAGAGGAGACGGCCGGCGGTCCCGGCCCGAAGCGTCCCACTAGCGACAATAGGCACGCGGTTGGCAAGAAGCTGACTTACCCGCGCAAAAGAATCCATGGTTAGAGATCTGAGCAGCAGCCTGTCTCGGCCGATTCCAAAGAGGTTCTGAAGTCGACAGGATTCAAGGTCCTGGTATATGCGGGAAGTACTGCGGTTGGAAGGGCTGGTGTATGAGACTGAGTAAGCGTCCATTGTTGCAGAGAGTTGTGAGAAGCGGTCGGTGAGTTAGAGGTATATGCTGATCAAGCCCAAAGGATCTCGAGAGTTGGTGAAGAGGCCAAACTATGGCGGGTGCTGCTGCCACCGGGGCACTAGTCCGCGGGAGGAACGAGTGAAAGTCACAACAGTCGGACTGGATCCGGACAAAAACCAGAAACGATTTGAGACAGAAGTAAGGGCTATATGGGGGATTGGGGATTGGAGAAGAAAGGTCAGGCGGTAGGAGTCGAATGTGGGGATGATGAGCAACGTGGTGAAATGTCTTGCTACCAGCGGCTAACAGTTGGTTGAGTACGGGGAGGGAATCATGGGTCCCGAAATCGATATATAGAACCCAATTGTCCGGGTTGCGTTGGCGTCCCATGTACAGCCGCCAGCAGGACCTGAAGGATAAGCGCGAAAAGTCCAGATAAGGTAACGAATGGGGTCGAGCATGTGGCAGCGCAGTGCAGTCGATAGATGGCTTATTGATAGCCCGAGGACCATCCCAAGCAAGTCATGCCGGCCAGCAAAGTGCGTTCTGCAAAGTAGAACTCGCAGCCAGATAAGTTCGGGTGGTGGTGCGCCACCTAGTGCCATTTGAAAGTATCTTACCTAACCGAAATGTTGATAACGAGGGCGAGAGGGATCAGGAGGACAGGAACATGGACGAGAAGATACAGGAGGGGGAGGTCAGGTGAGGTCAGGTCAGGTCGGAACTGGGAAGAGTCTGTTGTGATCATAGTCCGGCCAGAGAACCAACCAACCAACAAAAACCAACCAACCAACCAACCAGCCAGCCAACTTCTGAAGGTCTTTCGTTCTCTTTTGTGCTCTCTTTCTCTCTCTCTCTCTCTCCAAGGGGATTTTAAGTTGCAGATAGAGCTGGTTGGCTCAACCGCCCAATCATACCCGAGATCCATGGATGGCTGCCATCCAGAGGTGCTCCCCGCACTAGGACGCAACTCCGACAGTGCCCGCATAGAGCCGGTCTTTCTAACCAGCCAATAGGTCGCGACGACTGGCTTCTGCGTGCCTGGCTCCCGGATCCCTCAAGAAGCTGGCAACGGGTGAAAAGCATCGCCTATTCGGGCAAAGCAGGCCGCCGAACGATGAATTGAGGGTGGAAGGAGGCAGTAGGCGTCGTGTTACAGGAGAGCAAGCAGCAGACAAGGGCAGGAGGGACGAGAAAACAACGACAGACAAGACAAAAAGAAGTCGACAAGGCTGGAATATGTGACTTACTATCTTACTCTTAATAGGAGCGATCGAGCGGGGGAATTGGCGAGCGCGCTAAGCCTCGATATCATCCGGGATATCGTCAGGAAAAGCCTCGACGAACGAAGGACAGGATGCCGATGCCCAGGAAGAGGACAGAAGTCCGGCTGGAACTGGAAGAAGACGAGCGAAGGATGCTGCGATTTGTTGCTGTGAAGACGGACGATACCATGAGTCAACGACAGGGACAGCAGATGAAGGAATGACCGTCGCGGCTGGCGGAGGTAATCAAAGTTGTGCTGTCGCGGTGGACCTCACGAGAAACCCCACGCACACACACACACACAAACACACCTCGCACCTTGGTCGCCTTCCTTCCATCTACCTGAGAGGTAAGGTATCTTACAGTACCTTAGGTACCACGGCAGGCACCTCCGGCTTAAGGCATACCTACCTACCTACCTTAAGGTACCTATAAGGTAAGGTAAGGTCACTAGACCTCAATTCCTAGGGGCCGGGTCGCTGCAACGGTGGAGGGGCTCTGGTGACACTTCACTGCTGTTTCTCCACTGCAGCGTCATCCCTCCACTAAAATCCACATTCCCGTCTCTCCGCTCTTTCACCCCCTAGCATTCTTTTTTTCACTTTTCTTCCCCTCCTTTCGACCCCTCGACGGTGACACTTTCGTCGTCATTTATTGCCCCAGAAAACCCTCAGATCTTATGGAGTGTGATGTACACACATATGAGCAGCCTACGATACCCTCACACTTACCCAAGTGGGTGGCAAAAGGCACTAGAAGATACCCTCACACTTTGCTCGCCGACCGTTGAGGCAGTTAATTATCCAACCCACCGGCCATTTTCAATAGAGCGACGCTCGTCCTTGTCGATCACCACCAAGACCCGATAAACCCCATTGGACCCTGCCGACCTGACCAGGGGCCGCATCCTGCGCCAACATGTACTTCGCAGCAGTAATCCGATAATGTACTTTCGCCGAACAATGTCCGCCTTCTTTCTTTCCCAAACAACGCCAGAACAAACCAGAGCCTCATCCGCGGGGTCACGATGGGTACCCAACGCTCACTCCCCCTCAGCTTCGCCTTCATACTCGTCTTACTTATCGCCCCCGGAACGCCGCGGCGTGACGGTGACGCTGATCAAGCTGCCCAGTCCCCGCCATCGGCCAATACATCTGGCGCTCAGCTCTCCTGGCAATCAGCATTCTGGGCCCTTTCTGCCGTTGCTCTCAATACCGCAACCCAGCCTTCCGGCCGTATTGTCGGATTCCCCTCTTCTTGGGGTCCTGCCCTGAAGTTGTCGCCCATCTTTTGCATCATCAATTCCATCGAGGCTCTCAATTGTATTCGCGTTCGCCGCAAACCCGAATGGACCATACTCATTGCGCCGCACAAGTACGACAACGATGCAGACCCGGCTCATAGTGATGTTATTGCCTTGCAACGCAATGCCCTAATCCGTGTCATCGCATTCTTTCTGGGGCCTCTATTACAGGCGACAAAGCTGTACGCCTCAAAGGCATCTTTTGGGTACAGGTGCTGGCCGCAGTATACCTCGCAAGCTTTCTCTGCAACGAAATAACGTTATGTCTCCTATGGCTGACTGGATCAACCACCGGAAGAAATAGTGCCACCGGCCTGTTCGAAGCGGGGGTTGGTTCCTCGACATGTCCTCCTTCGCTAGAGGTTGCGGCAACTAACGATGACGGAACAGAGGAATCTAGTCCTACCGACCAGCAAGGCGTGGCTCTTTTTACCTCTTATATCTTCCTCGCCTGGTTCGCGCTCACAGCTGTCACAGGCACAGATATCAAGCACCCAGATGTTATTGTTTACTCCAAATTTCTAATACTCGTCGTGGGCGGAATCACGATGATGTGTCCGTTCGCGCAACAGAGGCAACAAGATGGACCATGTCATTTGGGATGTCTTTCGCGGTGGTTCTATGCCCTTCATGCTGCAATCCATCATCGGCTCTACTCAGAGGTACTGTGGATCGACGGCAAAAGTCTCGAAAACGGTGTTATCGACTTCCATGCCAAGACGGATTCCAAGGCCCTTTGGTGGAAGATCATGTGCATGACGTCCATGTTAACACTTGCGCTCATGGTACGAAGTAACTTTGCGGTTCATCGCCATGGAATACCGAAGCCGACGAGGCTTACGTTGGCATTCTGGGCAATTACACATCTTGTGACGGGACTGGCCATGTTCAATTTCGCACACGATCCAGCCAAAACACACAAGCCAGCTTGGACGGATGTCTTGGGATGAACACATTCATAGGCATGCGGCTGAGTGAAATTCTGGTACGTGGATCTGGAAAGAAACAGTCGAAGCAGCACCACCAAGAATAGCGACACTGATGAGAGCAATGGCATTGGGTACCAGTAGATCGTTCTCGGGCACCTTGATAGCCAGGGGCGGGGCATTTGATCTTATGGTTGACACGACGCGACGCGACGCTTCGAATTCGCGCTCCGTATTCGCGCTCCGTCTGATCAAGACCATCTGATCATGATGCCAACATCCCTACATCAGGGCCCGATGTTCGCGAAGAGGCTCTGCACCAAGATGGGAAAGATGCTAGACTGAAAAAGGATCTCCAGCCTCAGAATAGATTAGGTAGAGCTCACAGTGGGATGATGCGCCCCTCTGCGGGGTACCTTAAAGCTTTCTTCTCTGTGGGGGAGGATGAACAGGGGCCCCCGTTCGGTCTTTCTGAGTCCCAGACATCTGCTTTTAGGGGAACTCGGGTATGTTCTCAATGCTGCTCACATGCTCCCATCGTCAACCCCGTAATCTTATCCGATTGCCTACCAACAACTGCACGGAAAATGAGTAATCAAGAGGGCCTGGATCGCATCGAGGCCTCGGCAACCCCCGGTCGTTCCAAGATATCCCCGGACGCCATCTCATTCCCCAGCCTCCTTTCAACCAATCACGTCTCCGCCGAAATCAGCATGTCCGCCAGAGCTCCTCCACACTCTACACAAGCCGAGGCTTGCGGCACGACTTCCAGACCTGGCTGGCTGCGGCCGCCCGTCCCCGACCGACGTCAACCGACGTATTCCCCCTTGGACCACATGCTTCTTCGATTCAGTCGACTGCAGCCTTGACACTTTGTCCACCAACTCTCCTATCTTGTCTACGGCTTAATTTCTGTTTTCGCCTTCGCCTTCGACCCCAACAGACTCGTACGTCTCATTACTCGACGACTGCACAAGCACTTGTAGTATTTACCGTCAAGCTCAGTCCATCTCAATCCATCTCAATCCCGGTTCAGAACAAAGAAACCCCCGTCACCATGGCCGCAAAGACCTACTCACGCGACGAGGTCGCGAAGAACAACCACGACGAATCCCTCTGGTGCATCATCGACTCAAAGGTCTACGACCTGACCGATTTCCTCGATGCCCACCCCGGCGGGGAGGCCGTCCTCCGCCAGGTCGCAGGCAAAGACGCCACCACCCAATTCTACAACCTCCACCGCCAGGAGGTCCTCACCAAGTACGACAAGACCCTCGTGATCGGCACCGTCGCCGGCGAGAAGCCCCAAGTCGTCGTCCAGCAGCCCGGCGAGCTGTCCCAGGTCCCCTACGCCGAGCCTCTGTGGCTCACCCCCCAGTTCAAGTCGCCCTACTTCAACGACTCCCACCGCGCCCTCCAGCGCGCGATCCGCGAGTTTACCGACAAGTACGTCACGCCCGAGGCCCTCGAGCACGAAGAGAGCGGCGAATACATCTCCCAGGAGCTCATTGACCGCATGTCCAAGGCCGGCGTTCTGCACATGCGTCTGGGACCAGGCAAGCATTTGCACGGCGTCGAGCTGCTCGGCGGCGTCGTCAAGGGTGAGGATTTTGACTACTTCCACGACATGATTGTCAGCCAGGAGCTCGCGCGGACCAACTGTCGCGGTTTCCAGGACGGTAACATGGCCGGCATGACCATCGGTCTGCCGGTCGTTCTCAACTTTGCCAACTCGGAGGCGCTCAAGAAGAAGGTGTCCGAGGAGGTCTTTAGCGGAAAGAAGAAGATCTGTCTAGCCATTACCGAGGCCTTTGCGGGCAGTGATGTCGCAGGCTTGATGACTACTGCTGAGAAGACACCGGATGGCAAGCACTATGTAAGGCACCAAGCGCGAGCATTCTCGAGAGCCTTTTTGACCGCTTCTGCTGTACGATATACTAATCGCTGCGAAAACAGATCGTCAAAGGTCAAAAGAAATGGATTACTAACGGTAAGTAACTGCCGTTCTCACCTTTCGGTTTGTGTGCTGTTGCTGAATCTTACGCCAGGCGTCTTCTCTGACTATTTTGTAACCGGCGTCAAGACGGACAAAGGTCTCAGCGTACTGCTGATCGAGCGCGGCGAAGGCGTCTCCACGAAGGCCATTAGAACATCCTATTCGCCGGCCGCGGGAACGACCTACATCACGTTTGACGATGTCAAGGTGCCCGTCGAAAACTTGCTGGGTCAGGAGAACAAGGGAATCCACGTCATCTTGAGCAACTTCAACCACGAGCGTTGGACCATGGCTTGTAAGTATCTTCCCGCCAACGTGCAAGCAAAGCCCTATCTGCAGGTATCTAACTATAACACCCAGGCGCCACAATGCGTCAATGCAGGAACGTCGTCGAGGAGTCCCTGAAGTGGTCGAACCAGCGCCTCGTCTTTGGAAAGCGCCTCATCGACCAGCCCGTCATCCGGCAAAAGTAACAAACCTCCCCTTCCCCTCCTCCCAACCTCCTCCCGCCAACCTGGTAACTAACAACAACCCTCTCCCCTAACAGACTCGCAAAGATGATTGCCCTTACCGAAGCGAACCAGTCCTGGCTTGAGACGATCACGTACCAGATGTGCAACATGCCCTACAAGGAACAGGCGAAGCACCTCGGCGGCCCCATCGGCCTGCTCAAGATGAGCGCCACCCGCGCCGCCCACGAGATCGCGGACGAGTCGGTCCAGATCTGGGGCGGCCGCGGCCTCACCCGCACCGGCATGGGCCGCGTCATCGAAATGTTCAACCGCACCTACAAGTTCGACGCCATCCTCGGCGGCGCCGAGGAGGTTCTGGGCGACCTGGGCGTCAGGCAGGCCATGAAGTTCATGCCCAAGTCGAGGTTATAAATGTTGCGCGCAGAGGGCGGAACGCGCAAAGGGAGAACATGTACTTTTAGAACGTTTGTATGTCACAACAATGATCAAAGGCCCCCCCCCCAACTGGACTTCATTGTCATCATCACCCTTGCAATGTTTGTGCCTCCGAGTCGTGTCAGTCCGGAGTAAGCCGCGCGCGAATGAGCCAGCCAGCCCCTGTACCCCGGTACCCGATCTGTACATGTCTCTGTCTCTCCCATTCCGAATCCACTGCGGACGTTCTTGGCGAAGGGTCGAATTGGCCCCCCCTTACCCTTCCTTTCCTTCCGTCGAAGTAGAGTTCGGACACGCATAGGACAAGGGTCACGCAAACGGGGGCACTCTAAGTTTTGATATGTTTCTTCTAGTCCCTCTTTGGTCATGGTGAAATGATTGCTAGAGTTTGACCCGTCAACGTCTAGTGCAAAACTCTGGAAACATCAGCGTCAGTCTGGTGTGAGGGGTTGGGAAGCGCGAGGAGAACCCCGTAGCTGGTTCAATGTGTTAGATTGGATGAGCGTTTTAACCGCGACGGGAACGGGACCGACTGGTTGGAAAATCAGGGCAACGGGTGAACATCCTCGGTCAGCAAATCGACCTTGGTCCGTCCCTTTGCTGCCAAAACCGCGAAGCAATATGATCGAGACGATGAATCAGCGACAGCCTTGACACCGTCCGGCCGAAAGACGAGCACGACTCCTCGACAGGCAAACGACAAGCGTACGACGTAAAATTTCCATTTCCTGCCCTGAATACCGGCAGCAGCCACCCGAGCAGAGGTTCGCTCGCGGCGATCTGGGCGTCTCTCAAAGAGAGAGACGACCAAAAATATCTATCGAGTCCGTCTGTTGATACTCTCCGCCTAACAGCCGTTTCATCCACCGTGTCCTGCCCTGCCTCTCTCTGTCTCATCATAATCCCACCCAGAAGAGAAAAGACAGCGCAAGCTTTGTCTTTCTTTTTGTTTGTTGTCATCCAAGCGATTCGACCAAACGCAATAGGCCGAAGCTGTCGACAGACCCAATGCCGAAAGGTGTATCATGGTGCGTAAGAAAAAAAGCCGTGACTTCGTATGCCGTTTGTTCCTTGTAAAACTTTTCCGCGGGCCGAGTTTCCCAGAGTTTGCCGTGAGCGAAGAATAAAAGGGAAGAGAAAAAAATAACAAGAGGAGAAAAACCAAATCCCATGTGTGTACAAAGCATCCGCAATGCCAAGGTCGATCGTTAAAGTGAGCCCATTTGCTCCGAAACCGTCTGAACCGTCGTCGCGGAGCAAAATCCACCCTCTGTCCTCGAAGACAAGAGAAGTCGTCACTAATTACCCATCGCAGTCGCAGTCGCAAATGTGCTTAGTTGTTGGGGCACTGGGACTGGACGTGACCAGGTTGCTGGCACTTGTAGCAGATCTTCTCGCCGCCGGAGGACTCCTTGGGGCAGTCGCGAGAGAAGTGGCCGTTCTCGCCGCAGTTGTAGCACTTAGAGCCGTTGGTGCAGTCGCCTGAGAATATACGTTAGCTGAAGTTCGGGGCATCCCTGGACCATATCGGAGATACTCACGAGACATGTGGCCGTAGCCGCCGCAAGAGTAGCACGTCTTCTGGCTGGCGCCGTAGCCGGAGTTGTAGCCGCCGCCGAAGCCGCCGCCGCCGCCGTAGCCGCCACCAGACTTGGGGCAGTTGCGGGCAATGTGGCCGACCTCACCGCACTGGCAATCTGTTAGCATCGCGGCGGCGCTACGTAGTAATCGGAAGGCGTCATACCTTGTAGCACTCGGAGCTGGAAGCACCACCACCGTGGCCGCCGACGTTGCCTCCCTGTGGGCAGTCGCGGCTGATGTGGCCGGCCTGGCCGCAGCGGTAACAGGACTTGGTATCCTTCGGGCCCTCGGGGCAGTCACGGCCTTGTGGTACGGTCAGTTCACGACCTTACACCGAGGTCCGAATCTTTGAAGTTGGACTTACTCATGTGGCCCTCGTCTGAAGCAAGGCTGTTAGTCATGTCGTGGATTGAAGTCAAATCGTAGTCTACTTACTACCGCAGTTGTAGCTAGAGCCAGTCAGTTCAGTATTCAGCATATTCATCGCAAAATTGAGGAGCATACCACTTGGCGGCGCCACGGTTGGGGCACTCGCGGGCCTAGATTTGGTCAGTACGTCGGGTTCTAGACGTGATCGCACCCTCTCATGGCATACCTGGTGTCCAGCAGCACCGCCTAAATATTTCTGTCAGACTCTTCGCTTCACATCTTTATGTTGTGTCAAGTAGGGGTTTGGAAAGGTGTCACTGGCACACCAGCTCAAAGTCAGTAGGACGTCGCAGTAGTCTCCAAGCGGGCTCTTGACGATTCTGTCCATGTAGACTTGGCGCAATTACAAAGGAAACGTTGTTTGCTTGGTGCGAGCTTTTTTATTTCTCAATCCGGAAATCGTGCTCAACGAACCCGGCAAGGCCATCGGAGTCCACGTCTCGCAGATGAGGGTTTGGCCAACGCAAGATATGCTGTTGCTTCAGACAAACACACAGTCCAACGCGGCCGCACCTTGAGGAGAACAGACGTCCCAAAGGGAAGCTGCATAAACTGCCTCCAATAGCGGGCTGAGATAGCAGTCGTTTGAAGCGGTGAGAAATCGATGAACCAATGACAATGGGACAGGATAAAGTACCAAGTCCCGATTGTCAATAGCCACCCGCACAGAAACGCAAAAAAGGCGGAAGAAGCAGAAATTGTCGGGTGTGGCGGTCGGCGGGGGAGTGGTGAGATTTAGGAGAAAAGTAAGGGTAACTCACAGGTGAAGCAGGTGCGGGCCTGAGGAGGAGCGGATCCCTGGAAGTCCATGGCGAAGTTGTTGGCGGGCGAAGATGCAAAAGGTGTGTTGTTGGTCTGAGATAGAAGACGTTAGAATGGCGATTGCTGACGTTGGAAGAGATCCCGCAGCAAGATCAAGCCAAGGTTTGTTTGGTGGGAGATCTGGCAGGTGAAAGGTTTGTTGCGATGAGATGTGGTATAGGTGGGGTGAAAAGTGGCAAGTGGCATGTGTGCGCGCGCGATGTGGGGAAAGTTGGAGATGGATAAGTGTAAATCAGCTTTTCCCCCTCAGGCTGAGCCTGCTGTTCAGGTAGGCACAGCAGGACGGCAGAGGGCGATGGTGGTGTCGATGTCATTACAACAGCAGCAATGACCCATTGAGGGCGACGAGGGGATGCAGAGGCGACGGGGAGCTGAGCTGCTACTCACAGTTTGGAAAGGCGAACCGAGTGAAAAAAGCTCAGTTCTGGTCGAGGAGGGGTTGCGGAAAAAGGTAGCAAGGCTTGTTTGCAATGGAGGTGGTTGCGGGAAGATGTGAAGGGGGAAGAAAGTGGTGGTCTTGCGGAAGGGATTGGTCTTTTTCAGTGAATTTTTTGGGATGTCCACCGCCTTAGCTGGATGTGGAGCCGCGTGAAAAATGGCCTGTAGCGTCCAATCAGAGAGGAAAGGGGCTTTTCGAGGAAGAGCCTGTCGCAGTCCAGTCGTTGTCGTGGTCGTGGTAAGGTACTTTCTTAGCCCGGTAGCGGCAGTGGCACTTGTTTGCTGCGGTAACAGCTGAGGTGGTGGTAGTCGATCCGATGCAAGTATGGAAGTGTGAAGGCGAGGGACCCTCCGGAACGTCGTGAGGAAGGTAAGGTTAGATACCTACTGAAGTACCTAAGGTAGGTAGGCAAGCGATGGTGGGTGTGGTTGATAGTGGCAGGTACCTACCTACCTTACCTTAGGTTGTCCCGTTCCGTCTGTTTACTTTTATTGTTTCTGTACTCGTCGTCTGCCTTCTTCGTTCACAGCAGTACACCCAACTTTTCTTGACACCGGTATCACATAGTCAAGACACTCGGGCAGTCGACAGTGATTTCCCCAGTTTCTTGTCCTGCTCTGGTCTGGCCCGAACCTCTCCAAGATTGGCTAACGCACTTCTAAACCGAGTTGGCTGGGCTTCGGCTGGGCTGATGTTACTGCCAGATGGTAGGAACGATGGATGCCTTTGAGCTGAGGCGGCCCCCCGCTACCCGAGATGTGCTTCCTGGTTCAGAAGCCGGAGCCGATGATGAGACTACGTGCCTACCTCGCCTCGCTCAGTACCTTATGTGCTGCTACCATCTCACCCTCAGTGTCCAGACCATGAACCGGCCTGGACCAAATAGGTAAGAAAAACCCTTGGGGCTGTCGAGCTTGTGATGCGCCGGAAGTAACCTGGGTTTGGCCAGGGATCTTGTTCATGAGATCAGGGTAGAGGACGACGACGACGACGACGACGACGAAAGGTAATTGACGAACATCGGTGCCCGGGGCAAAGAAGGTTCGGCAAACTTGAGATGACCTGGGACGAAGCTTACTATTACAAAGTCAGGGTTTTAACATGGCAAAAGCCGTCGGGGACGTATTGAGCTGGTTTGTGCGACGGACTTGACTCCAGGGACGGGAACTCAGAGGCATCTGACTTTGGAAATCAAAATTCGCCGATACTTGCTTGTCTCTAAAGAGCTCCTGCTCCTCCTCTTCCTCCTCGTCCTTCTCGCTATTGCCGCATATTCAGTGAACACTTCAGCCCATCAATGAGAAGAGTCACCGGCAATATCAGGCATGACTCGTGATTTCTCTGTTCGAGGTTGCATTTGTTCGCTGTCGCATTTTCCCCATTTCTGTGGCCCCTCGATTTTTCGAATTTTTCCATTTCCCCCCCTCTCGAACTTTTTTCAACGACGGGGGGGAATTTTTGGCGAAGAGGGATTCAGCATGTCGAATGAGCTGGGGCCCCCCTGCGCTAGGTACTAATTTAAATCGCCGAAAGGCAAGCAAGTGGCACCGTGGTAGGCCAGACACTGTGACTTGTGATGCCCCAGCCTCGCTAAACCCTTTTCCATCCCTACGAGGGGCCCGTCCCTTGCATCCCTCCCTGTCCGAAGGCCCCTCATCACGGACTGAGTCTGCAAGCTCTGATACTGTAGTAAGTCTGTCTCACAAGCCTTCAATAGCCCCTCATTTTCTTTTTTTTTTTTCGTCACCCATGACCTGAGTAACAGCAGAATCACAGTCAATCATGTCACCGCACTTCCAACTCACAACTACTGCCCAGCCTTGAAACGATGTCTTCAGACAGGGTATTCGAGGGGACATGCCTCTGATACCACACAAGCATCAACTGCCTGCTCAGTTGCAAAAAGGGATCACCAAATAGGAGCTGATCTCATATGCAGTTGCCCCTCCATCATCGTTTTCTGCTCAGCAACTTTGGTTCACACTGTGCAGATGCCTCCATGTCTCATGGTGAACCTCAGGTATCCTCATTGTCGTCCACCCCGCCTTGCCGCGTATTTCATTTGGGCGGTGGTCTCGGCTGCACAATGGTTTTGCTCACGGCGCCGGTCCGGTTGACGCTGCTGGTGCGTCGGTGGGATGACACATGCCACCATGTGGCCCCTTCCTTCTTGATGATGGAGAGTTGACATCCTGAAGAAGCTCTACAGATACATGCTGCGCCAGATCAAGGACGAAAAGTTCGAGTGGCCCAGGATGAAAAATCTCTTTCCGCGTCATTGATTCGTGCACAATGACAGACGCCTTATTCAGGTGCCATTGGCGGCAAAGAGTTGCTGGCAATCTTCCCGGACGACCTTACGGACTCTTTGCTTGATGAAGGGTTGGGCCGAGGCTTGGGCGGCCCCTCCAGATCGACGCCGGACACACCATCCCCTCACTAGCCCACGTATTGTTTTTGACATCGGCTCCGTATTTTTCAACCTCCTTCCTGCCTGGAATTTGATCTGCGATGTTTCACTGGAGGAATTAAAGCACAAATCCCAAGAGTTTCATTCCACTCATTCGTGTTTCGCATCCTCCAGTGAGCGAGCCACGCTCTCAAGCGAGCCTTGTCCGCGGATTGGTTCATTCCATTGAGATGCAGCTCCGACCCGGCCAGATCTGCCGTGCTCAATCTCGGCCACTCTTCCATTTCAGGTTGGTGGTAAGTTTAGCAGTCGACCACACCGGATGAACCCGGCCATGGCTCCAAACGGCGTCATGCCCGTACGGTATGCACCGCGCGCATAACAATCTAGAAACGAGCCTTGGTCCAGGGAGGTTGGGTTGTTTCCTTTCAATTATTATGTGGCCAGTATGTTGCGGCAATCGTTTTTGATAACAGCGTTCGATCGAAAGTTCCTTCCTCTCGCTTGCCTTGCGTTACGCAACAACGATGCAGGGGGTAGAAGCCGATGCACGACTTCGCATCCACCTGCGAGCTTCGAACGATGAGGGCATCGTCGACCACTGAGTCTCATTCTCGCGTTCCGAATGTACAGGAGTTCCGGACAATCTGGCGTCATCTACCTGTCCAAGGTAATTGCGAAGGCAGGCACTGGAGGCACCCAACGATGTCATGCCTCCGCTGGCCAGCATGGTCTGGATTCCTGTGATGGGGTATATGCCGGCCAAAGAGGCCACATTTTGGCCGCAGGCACAGCCCAAGACGCACTAGTACGGCATGTAACCACATACCGCAGGAATCGTGGTGCATGAGAAGCCGCAGCTTTTCGAGAATTCATGAAGCAGCAAATGCCAACGATTGAGCACCGGGATTGGCTCGCTAGGATGTGCACTCCTGAATTAGTCCAGGCGAACGCGTCGCATAAACTCATCGTATCGACCATCTAGACAGATGGGAACGGAGAAGTTCAAATTCTTTGAGAGCTCGTTGCATCGGTGCAGTCGTTGAGAACAGCCGACATGTCAGAAAAACCTGCCACGTGCGGAACAATTCTCAAAGCTTGGCTCAGGTCGAAGGTGAGCGGTGTTTAGCCGTGATTTTGTCGGCGAAGGGATTCACATGAAGCCTCCTCCGCGAAGGCGGCACGAAATACCCGGCTAAAACGAATTGGCAAGCAGACACAGGCTCGGGAAAGATCTGTCCACTTCTTCAGGGAAAGACTCAGAGCCCCTGCTGTTTTCAACTCTCAAAGCCGCTGTTACGCAGCAAACAGAGAGCTTCTCGTATCGTGACCGAGGTAGAGCAGCTGTGGTTTTGTTCTTTAGCGTGGGAGACGAACCAGTGCTTTTCCAGCTTGAAGGATTATGGAAGTGCAACTGTGGTAGCAGCAGTAGGAACAGGGCGGATTTGGCATGTCGTACCATGGCGATCATTCACTGGGATTAGTGACCGTTGGACACACAGGGCCGAAGGACCGTGATCCGTGGGGAAGTCGGGAGCTTGGCCCAACGAGGAGAAGTCTTCAATCTCGGCCCTGCGCATCTGCATATTCTGTAGGAGTATCCGTAGGTCCACTGGAGTCTGGAATTGCAGGCAAGTCTAGCCGTGCCAATTGATGGTGTTGACTCTACTTTGATGGACGGATGCGCAGCTCCTCCTATAGCGGAAGGGGCTCCGATGTTCTCAGTGGAAGACATGTGACAACGACAGAGTCGGCTTCCCTTCCGGTCGTTTGAAGAGCTCGATAATCATGAGTGGAAAGCATTCTGGCTCAAATGGCTATTCGACGATGAGATACAATTTGAAAGCCCGATGTTGGGCTTGCAAGCTGGGTACAGTTCCATTTTTGTACATACTGTGCAATCCGCACGTGCCCCGGCGCAACCTTGACGCGCTATTCCCCGCAACTTCGCGTGAGCAAAACGCGGGTGCCTGGTGAGTTGCCAGTTGTCAATCCCCGCGCCGTGCATCGATACGACCGTTTGTATGTCTAGGGACTATACCTGGACCACGAATCTTCTCTTCGGTATCATGGAGAGCTTCTCGGCAGAGAGCCGCATTGCAGTACAGGAAGCTTTCAATTCCTTGCGTCAAACGATTAGCAGGGAGCTTGAGAATGGTATTTCCATGACCCTGACGTAATGCAGTGCCCAAGTACTAACCCTGCACGACAGAGCTCGCCAACAAATTGAAAAAAGATGCCCAATCGCGTGAATATCTGCACGATGAGCTCGAGATTCTCAGGTCTCGTTCTGAGGAGGTCGACCGCCTGGAACAGGAAAACCGAAATTTGAGAACGAAATTGCTGCGTTTCCACCAAGATGGCCGAGCCACCAAATCACCAACTCCTGCTACGCGACGTATTACCAATGACCAAGGTACCAATACAGATCCGGTGCCGATTGAGTCGATTGAGACGGAGGGTGACATGGGAAACATACTCCGCGAAAGTCACAAAGTCCTCAAGAAATACAATGCGCTGGATAAGAACTTCAAGACCTTAATGGCCAGTTACAAGAAAGAGAAGGAGGACAAGAGACAATGGGAGGAATACGCAAAATGCCTCAAGGACAAGCTAAAGAGACTCGAAGGTCCGTCTGGAAAGTCGGTAGTACCAACAGAACCAGCTTCAGAGCCTCGCAGACCTCGTTCGACGGTAACGCCAAGCCTCACAGCAGGTCCCGGCGTTGAAAGCGCCACGACAGATGAGCCTGCTGAAGCTCCAGGAGCTGCACACGATGATCCGATCCCCGTGTCAGTTCAGAAGGAGCATGGCCGGAAAATTCCTGACGAGGACTCCACTGAAGGCGACACAACGGAGAGCGGTAAGGACGCTGATATGCCAACTCTCCCACCCCTCAAGCAAAACGTCGAAAGGATTGAGGTACACATTAAGGCTGAATCGTCATCCGACGGCCTCGAAGTCGTTTCCGAGCGTTATGTAGGGAAGAGAAAGCGCGTTGGCGACACCGCGGATAGCCCCGGGCGGGCGAGAATCAAGACAGAGAGCTCCAATTTGACAACCAGCTTGCCTTCCACGCAGATACAAGAAAGCATGGACCTGGACGAACTCGGCCCGAGGGTTACTACACCAAAGAGAAAGAGGCAGGCGGAAATCGCACGAGCCAAGAGCACCGATCCCGTCTTTGTCAGGCCTGATAACATCAGCTCGCCGGCTGCGAAGCCCGCTGACAGCTCTGCGGTGCTGACACCTGTCAATCCTAACGCGCGACTGGTGCGCCCGCATGAGAAGGTGCTTTCTGAGAAGCCAACCAGGAAAGGACTCGCCCAAGGCATAAGAAGCCTGGCTGAGGACGGTCTTGCCTATAAAGACTCCGATCTCGGTGACCCCGTGGAAAGACAGTTCCGCACGCCACAGCCTGGAGGTCGGCTTAACAATCTCCTGAACAGCCCCTCAACCGATCAGGCGCCGGCCATAGTACGGTCGGCGCCTCGACTTCGCGATCCAAATCCACTGGTTTCTGATGAACTTGAGCTTCCCAACCGACGGCAGTTACCTTTCAACAAAGACCGCAGGGAGAAGTCTAAGGCAGTCGATGACGTTGCAGAAGAAGCTGGTCCAATGCGTGGTTCGTCTAAAAACCGAGCCGCTGTTGAGACCCCGCTGACGTCTTCAAAGGCGCGTCTTCGATCAAAACCCGTCGCAGCTCTGCGTCTGGGCGACTTCAAGGTAAACCCAAAGTTCAACGACGGCTCTGATTATGCATATTCGGAGGTGGTGAGAGGCCACGACAGGGCGGGACTGCCCGGTTGCACCGACATGAATTGCTGCGGTCCACACTTCCGTGCCATGGCTCTTGCTCAGAAGAACAGCCATGACCGTAGCGTGGCATCGGACAACAAGCTATTTGAAGATTATCTGGGAGATAAAATCAGTACAATCCTAGGAATGTCGAAAGCTGAGAAGGAAGAGCTCTGGGTCAAAGCCAAGACTTGGCAGCTCGCCAACGAACTAGGCAAGCATCGCCACCGGTATGCTCGTCGATCGAGCCCTCCAGGATACTGGAACACAGAATTTCCCAGTACACAAGAGGATCAGGCTGAAAAGGCCGAGTATGAGAGGCGAGAGAAGGACATGATCCAAGAGAGGTACAGAGATGCTGTGAGGGGCGGAGGACGCTGGTTGTTCAGGGACGAATAAGCTTAAGGCATTGTTTTTGTAGTCTTTCAGCAAGTCTTTCAGCGCTGTGCATGGTATTCTTGAGTCCATATGGATAGAAATGAACAATACGATTTGATTTCATCACGGTGCAACCCAAGCTTACTAGGTACCTCAGCTTGACCGAGCTCACCTTAGGTCCTGGGGCGGGGGCTACCAGGTGAGGTCGCGCCGGTCAGACCTGACCCTCAGGAGCCCGAGTGGGGCCGATTTCGGGCAAATTACGGAAAGAGAGGCCTGAGGTCTTCATGCTGGGATCGCCTTCTGATCTGTGCACAAGGCTCAGGCAATATTCGCATTGCGCCAACAAAGCACGGAGCCCGCAGCCAGTTCCAGGTCAACCTTTCCTTCCTGCGCGCGTCGTAATTTTTTGTCATCTCCAAAGTGGAAGCAACTGCATTGCTGCACCACAGCGGCGCCCTTCCGGTCGTTGCTGATTCACCGTTGCCGTCTTCCTCTGCGACCTCCTCTTCGCCTGCGCGCTGAATGACTGCTTGAGCGACAGCTCATTTCTGATCCACTTTTGAGTCAGGGCAGCTGTGTACTTTTCCGGCTTCGAGAACGTCAATCCGAAAAGAGGAGGCGACACACGACCATCCTCCAAGAATTTGCGAGCTTCTCTTCCTGCCTTGGCGCAACCCACGCAGTCAAATAACGCACATAATCGAATAGCTGCAACTCTCGACTCCCCACCGAGCCTGTCGACGCCTCCATTGCGAACGCGCCGACAACCGCCTCGAAGAAAGTCGCAGATCCAACAGGCAGTGATAGTTCCAGCCGTGGACGATCACTGCAATCACACAACTCCCAAGCCGGCAGGATGAACAATCGTCATCTGCCGGCTGGGCAAGCCATGCCGGGGGGTGGTGGGCCGGGAGCTGGCGTCGGTGTCGACATGGGCGGCGGGCCTGGAGGAGGTAGAGGACGGAGGATGCAGCAGCAGCCGTATGCGCAATATCAACAATACCAGCATCTGCCCATGTATCCAACCAACTGGAGCCCCTACGCCGGCGCCCCGTACTATCATCAGCTGCCGCACCAGTATCAGAATGGCGGTGTTCCATCTGGATACATGCACTACCAGCAACAGCAGCCGTACGTCAGGTCACCACAGGCGATGCCGCCGTATGTCCCCATGGCCGGCGTTAGTATTGCCCAGCCGTATCCTCAGCCTTCTCAGCCGTCACCTGCTCTGTCGAATCCATACCAGCCGCCTCCCGTACCTGCCGCGTTGCCTGTTCAGTCGCCTCCGCCTCCTCAGCCTCAGCCCCAGCTTCAGACTGTTCACCAAACTCCAGAGCCCCGCGTTTTGACACCAGTTGCCGAACCCTTCCAGCCTGCCGCCGAACCACTCAAGCCCGTAGCTGAGCCGTTCAAGCCTATTGCTGAGTCTTTCCAACCCTCCGCGCCTGCTCCCCAGACTCCTCCCACCCCTCAGAGCCCAGAGCTTTCGAAGCCGTCCACAGTCTGGCGGGCTCCTGTAAGTGCCAAAGCCGTTCCTGAATATGACCACTTCGCTGATGGGAGGTAGCTGCCTTGGATCGTGCCGGGACAAGGTGATTTTCCCAAAAGGGCTACGAAGTCAAGACGCCGCAGAAGACTTCTAAGTGCGAATGCGCAAAACATCACGTTACCTGCGCAGACCACCATCGATCAAGCTGAAACCCCAGCCTTGAAGGCAGGCGCAAAGGACGGCAGGGAAGGAGTTGCCGGGAAGACTGCTGCTAAGAAAACAGTCTTCTGGAATGCTAAGGATACTGATTCAGACACTGCTACCCTCAAGGCCGAGTCGACCACTTCTGAAACTTCGAAGGAGAACGTGGGATCCGGGATGAGCATCTCGAGCGCAGATAGTCCCAAGGTTGAAGCATCTAAGGAGGCTGCGAGACCCACGACCAGTAGCTCCAACACCTCTCGACCTGCCGTGCCCGTTATTCCTGTTGTTCCTGTTATTTCGAGAAGCAGCCCTAAGGAGGCGAAGCCCGCCAGCATCAGCAAGCCAGAGGAGGCGACGAAAACCGCCACCGAGGAAAAGCATGCAGACGCTTCTGGGGCTGCGAACACGGCTGCTGCGGAGCAAAAGGCCGAGGCACAAGCTGCAGCTCCCGCTAAAGCAGCACCTAAGGCGTGGGCCAGCCTTTTCTCCGCTGGTACTGCTGCGACGTCCAATGCTCAGCACAATGCCAATGGTCCCACGACTTCGGCGCCGCCCAACGGTGCTGCCAATGGAGTTGGTGCGGTCAACGGCGGCGCATCCAATCTCTCTGCTGGAAAGGCAAGCTCTTTAGCTGCTGCCATTCAGGACTTCCGTGTTGAGACTCTTTCCAAGTTCCAGTTCATTGAGCCGAGAGGTCTAATAAACACTGGAAATATGTGTTATATGAATTCAGTGAGTATTCCACCGATCCCCTTGAGGCAGCATAGCTTATAGGTTCAGGTTTTGCAAGTTCTTCTTTTCTGCGTACCGTTCTACGACTTTTTGGATCAGGTCAGCAAGAAGGCTGTCCACAAGTTCAAGAGTGACACTCCCGTCATAGACGCCATGTGAGTTCCCTGCTAAGAAGTGCGGAAACTTCAGGACTAATAGCCGGCTAGGATCATGTTTATGAAGGAGTTCCGTGTGATCGATTCGACGGAGTCAGTTGAAAAGCTCCGCAAGAAGCTCAAGAATGAGCAGCTGGAGCAGTACGGTGATTCGTTCATCCCAGAATTCGTTTACAAGGCGATTCAGCCTCTTCCTGCGTTTGCGAACATGAGGGTACGTGGTAGTTTCTTTTGTTTGCTGACAGTAGCCTGGCTGACATATTCTGCAGCGCGGACACCAGCAAGATGCTCAGGAGTTCCTCGGCCTGATCTTGAACGCCATCGATGAGGAATGCGCACAAGTCATGTCCAGCGCACCGAGCAACGCGGCCACTGAAGTGCGGCCTACGTCCTCAGCAGCTAGCGTCCCCGGATCTCATGATGGTGCGGACGGCTGGTTCGAGGTTGGGTCGAGACAGCGAGCCGTTGAGACCCGTTCTTCCGGAGCGAGCCAGACAACGCCCATCACGCGCCTGTTCAGCGGCCAGTACCGGTCCGAGATTCGCCGCCCTGGGGTCAAGGATTCGGTCACTACGGAGCCGTTTCAGTCTATCCAGCTAGACATCGGTGCTTCGTACATCAACAACGTGGTTGATGCCATCAAGGGCTTGACGCTACCCGAGAGGCTTCAAGGCGATGCTGCTCCGATGACCAAGCAGACGTTGATTGAGACACTGCCTCCTATCTTGATCCTCCATCTCAAGCGCTTCAGGTTTGATACCGAAGGAACCACAAAGATCGGCAAAAAGGTCGGTTACCCGCTCGACTTGCAGCTGCCCGCAGAAGTCCTTTCAAAGAGACGCCGCAATGCGCTTGTTGCAGAGGGCGCGGGCTTGCCAAAGTACCAGCTCATCGGCGTCGTCTACCACCACGGCAAGCAAGCTAACGGTGGTCACTATACCGTGGATGTTAGACGGCAAGACGAAAACGAGTGGATTCGTCTGGATGATACCGTCATTCGTCGCGTCCGCAGCGAGGATGTGGCCGAAGCTGGCGCAGAAGAAGAGGAGAAGGACAACTCCCGTCAAGGAGCCTCTTCAAGGGATGCGTCGACCAACCGGTTTGGCGCCATGGCCGACGAGGATGAAGGGGACGGCTGGAAGGAGGTCACTACATCCGCCAAGGGCGGAGAGAAGAGTGAGAAGAAGTGGAGCGCGGTCGCCAACGGCAGCACTGCGCCCAAGGGCAAGCCAGCTAAAGACAACATCAAGGACAACAAGGTTGCTTACCTATTGTTCTACCAGCGCGTCTGAAGGGGAAGCCAAAATCGGTGCGGAGAAACATCTCTATCCTACGTGGTATCGAGGTGAATGGACGGCGCATGCGGGGACGGTTATTGAAGACGAGACGGCGCTTCCACTGAGCAAGCAGCCCAGTCGCCTGAGATTGCAAGTCATAGGGACACAGCGAAACAGACATACCTGGGGACAAACCCTCAGTAATGGCGCAATATTCTCGATATAATTTGACAATATCCAGCGACCCCGTTGAAAATCTTCAACATTCCTCTCCGGAGAGGGAGGGGCAGGGAGGAAGTTGAAGGGTTACCTGCTTGTGGGGAGGTTTTATGAACTATCGGCGGTTTTGGAGTAGAAGGTGGTGGCGGGCTATGAGAGGAGCGCCCCAACAGCGAGGTAAAGATCTGGGGATGAGGGTTGGGCTTGAGGGGGAATCAATGATAGGACATGGACCAGAGACGTCCCTGTAAAAAATATCAAAAGTCTTTGACGAATCTGTTTGCCGGTGAAGGGTTCGATATGAATCGATGATGAGTGCAATGAGAAGTTGACGGCGTTGCCATTGGCAAGCCGTAACAGGAAAGCGGGGTGGGGAACACAAATCTTGCAGGAATCAGAATCAACAACCACCGCATCCAACCAAGGCTACAACAATCCTCCTGTTCAGCCAATCCCTCACTGTCTTGGATAGACGAAACTAAAGCCGCGAGGCCGAGCGAACCGCAAACATGCCCGCCCCGTCGACCGTCCCGAAGTACCTCTACAAAATTGTCCCCGATGCCCCGCCTTCCCCTCTGCCGGCGGAGTATCCCCTCTCCGACCTCGACCGCAACGACGGCTTCATCCATCTGAGCACCGCCGAGCAGGTAACCAAACCCCTTTTGAACACAGTAAACTGCCTCAAGGCCAACAGTTGCTAACCATTGACCATGCCACTACAGGTTCTCGGTACGGCTGACCGCTTCTTCTCATCCGCTGCCACCTTGTACCTACTCAAGCTGCCGTATGCTTCCCTCGAGAAGGGCATCCAGTGGGACGACCTACCCTCAGGTGGTGGCTGCTTCCCGCATCTCTATGGTCGCAACTTTGGTGCTGCGGATGTCGAGGACTCGAGGGGTTTCAGTAAGGGCGAGGGAAAGACGTGGAGTGAGGTTCTGAGGGGAGATGAGTGGCTAGTTTGAGGGTCTAGTTTGAGGGGCTCACGGCGATCTTGCCGGTCATTAAATGTAAATTCTCGCTGCAAGAAGGAAGTTGGTCGGATTCCGAGTCTGAATGGTCAATATCTGTACGACGTTCGCCTTATCACCACGAAATTGTCTCTCGGCCTTTGCGCCAATGCTTCTCGTAAGAGATTCCATGGTAATACCTAGAGAATCCGTCTTCTCGAAGAAGCGGAAACGGTTTGTACAGGCAGAGATATCTCTGTAGATGGGTACGGCCGGGCATGTTTGGCTTTTGGGAAGGCGGCTTTCCGTGGCCTGCTTCCAGTCGCTGGATTGAGAGACCGACGTCGGGATCAAATTCGAGGATGACTCCGATCAGCCGCCTACGGCATTCCAGCACCAGTTTTACCCGTTTCACGGGGAGCCTGGATACTCGCACTCTTTCCAACTTCTCCGGCTTCTACGACTAGACGACTCGTCGCAGCGTGGCGCTGCAGCGGCAACTGATTTTGGCGGTTGCTTGGCGAATCTTCGTTTCTTTCGTGGTGAACCTGGCACTTCGAACTTTTGTTTGCTTTTCTCTCCCCCTTCCCCCTTTCCATGATGCTTGACACTACACATGCTTGACCCTATTTACTGCATCACTTGGACGTTGACGGCAGCCGTGAGAAGGTTTTTGTGACATCTGAGACTCGGCAGTTGTCAAATCTTGCCAGATTCTCTGAACCAAGGAGTTGCAAAACTGCATACGTACCGTGTTCAGTTTTAGCTCTCCAGCGTCCCGGTCAGCGACTTACCCCTTTCAGCAGACACTTGTCGTTCGCTCTCGGGTTCAGTCCTGACTGACTCAGGCTAGAAGATTTGATTGTGTCGTCGTATTGGAAAACCCACGGTGTGATTCAGAAATTTTGCTCCGACTCTTGAGTTATTCGGCGCACACACGATGAGTTCGTGAATGCACTGGTAAAGCAGTATTAGCCAGTAGTATGTACAGAGTAAACCCTCCGAATTTTATTCCCGTAGAAAGGGATTAATTGAAAGAAGTGATACTACAAGGTCAAAGTTCTATACAATCGTGGAAGGTGACGTTAGAACTTGGCCGAGAGCCGATTGCGAGGCATGGAAAGCGTGTATATCAGGCACGCTGATCAAGGGCCTTGCCAATAATTAATAGCTTGAGAGTGCTGTCTTAGATCCGGTTCCCCCTTCGATGAAAGTCTCTATTCTTTCTTTCGTCCGACTTAATCGATGTCGTGTGGTGCGATAGGGAGCGGATGGCAGAATTCGACGTTTTAGTCAGTGTTCTGGTAATGGATAGTTATGGCGACAATCCATAAGTCCCTTGTGATTACAAGCTGGATGTCTGCGGTGCAACAAGTTGACAGAAGTTGCTGACATGATACAAAGCGTTACGCAAACGAGAATCGTCGGTACCAGTGTTGTTAAACTTGTCAACTCCCACCCAAGAGATCCTGTTTCACGAAAGAATATCAGAGTCCCCAGTTGAGGTTCCCGAACTTTTCAAGTTCCCACCAGATATGGTAAGAAGACCTAAAACCATTTCTTCTTTCGAACGAGCCTCCATGAGGTTTTGGCTTAAGCTTGGTTCAACATCAAATGAGTCTGGCTGGACATTCGCCCGGCAGGCAAAGGGGTGTCTGACCAACTGACAGATGTGTAACGACATATCAATTCCTTTCCTTGACAACGCCGTAACAGTGCTTCGACGGATAGATCCCTGTCTCCCTGCTCCTTGCTCATTCACATACGTATACCGTCGGAAACCAAGTTTCCCCGCGTCGCACACATCGCAGAGCACAGCGAGTCATAATTCTCCCTCCAACCGTCTCAGCAAGCCTGTCAGCAACGGCCGCATTTATGCGACCGGCATTTTGATCATTGTCGTAACCCTTCTTTTCTGCGAGCCGTGTACCAGACACCTCGTTTCGCAATAAGGATAAGAAATGCATACTCATGCCGCACTTTGGTATACACAGAAAACAGAGAAGCGCTACTACCCTCGCGAATTTTGAAAGAAACTACTCGCAAGGCCGTTTCATAACTAGGGTATCATCAGTGGTATCATCGTCCTTCCCTACAAGAGGGTATATTGTCCTGTGCTCCAGTGCGAAAACACTCCAAGCCCTTTTAAATTCCAGATTCACATCAATGTCCTGGTCTTGCCGGCTCCACGCCCTCTATGCTTTTCGCGCTCGTCCCGCCGCTTTGCGTTTCCATCTCGTAGGTTTCTTGGCTGCTATTTCCAACGGAGCTTGCCCACTGCGCATACTCTCTGTACCCGGCGTCTCCCAACGCCTTGGCCGAGTCGGCTTGTCGGAGCACGCCTCCTTCTTTTTCATCGATATAGCGCAACAACGTTGTTCCCAGGAAATTCCCGAACCTCGCGTTGTTCACCGGCGAGCGCGGCGCTCGTAGCCGGTCGTAGTAGTCTCGTATGTAGGGTCCTCGTCGCCAAAACGGCCTGGTGGCCAGGGGGCTCAACACCGGCATAGTCACAGTGATGAGCCCGACGCCGATCTCTCGGAAGCCCCAGCGGTTTATGTTGATGACGGATGGCGCCCCGGTGAGGGTGGATATCGCTCGCACGATTGCGGTCGATATGACGAAGACGCCGGATGACAGTAGAACGCCGACGGCGATCTTACGTCGGAGGGACACCCGGAGGTGCCACAGAATCGGTATTGGTATTGAAAGGAGGGCGGCGTCGGTGACGATGTTCAGCCATAACAGCATCCAAAAGTTTTGGGGTCGAAACGTGCACTCGGGTCCAGGTAGTGGTCGTATTCGCCAATTATCGGAGTATCTGGCTTTCACATCAATGCCTCATCTAATCCATGAGGTGAGCTGGACGTACGGTTGACAACTCAGTGTCACTGTGAGACATAGAGCTACGTACGAAAGACCGCAGAACCAGAAAAGTCCGATGATTGTCTTGCGTCGCAGTATCCCAAGAGTCAGGCGCTTGTAGAAGTAGAGTACGGTGAACTTGAGAACCCCTGCATTGTGTAATCAGATTACGCCGTCACAGGACCTCTCGAACGAAACCTACAGATGCAGCCTGGGTAAGAATACCAGGAGATGAACTCCAGTTTCGAACCAAGCTGCAGGGTTTCCACGTCGTAGTCAGACAGCGAGGGCACTACGGCGGCAGTAATATCGATGTTGGCGCCCGTGTAATAAGTTATCCGGACGATGTACGCATTGAGTGTGTAAAGCGCAAGATACTGCTCTCGTTTAGCCACAACTCGAGGGTCACAGTATAGCTTGATATCAACGTACAGGTAAAGCTAGCCAGTCGTCACCGCGGAATCCACGGAATCCGACAGTTCGTATGCGGACGGCAAACCGCAGGAGTATCACGAAGACACCTATTCCATACCAGGTCTGGGCCCATCCACTCCTATCAGCCACCTTGCAATTACTTGTGACTACGCAATTGAATGCGGGCAACGACGTACCCAAACCTCAGGTAAATAAGTGTCGTCTTTTTCCAAGTGCACATTCGGGCTCGGCTCCCGCATGGTTTCGTCTCTACAGGATCGGGCATCCGCGTCCGCATCGTCGGCGGCAGATGGGCGGTACGGGCTATGGCGGCGAAGGTGTCGTCGAGCAGGACAGATGCCATCTACACCACTGGAAGGATATTAAAACCGACGGAATAATTGAGGGGAAGCCCGAATTTTCTTTCGAGGGCAGCGGTACGGGACAAGTAAAGACGGGTAGGAAACCTCCGCGGACCAGTAGAAGGCTCTTCTGTGTTGGTTGCGAATCCCGAAAAAAGCGCCCGCGCGGACTAGAACTCTATTTAGTCAATGTAACCCATTGTTACTACCGTCAAACCAAATAACGCGATTTCGAGCTAGGACGGTACTCGGGCCCCTTGCTCGCCGCGAATCGGGGTCGAAGTTGGCACCGGAAGCTGGGGTAATGGAGGCTGTTCCTAGATTGCACGCACATGGGACGTCGTAATCCGCAGGGTTTGTGCTTGGGCCATTCGTCTGGAAGATTTGCTCGGCTTTCCGAAGGATACTTCAGTACCTATAGTCTTAACTGCTTTGCCCCCTCCCCCCTTCTCTCTCTCTCATATCGATTGGGGGGAGGTAATCAGCACGAAATGTCAGACTTCACGGAAGTGATCCAAAACGCCACGTGGGAAGAGAGAAAGATAGCACAGCTTTTTCTTCTCCCTAAAATCGGCTCACATCTGCTCTGCGTCAGCGGCATGCTCGACAGGCATCAATTTATAACCTTGACGCAGTTGCGCGTGATTCTACTGATCGCCCGTATACCATGGCCTGGTTTCTCACCAGCCTTTCCCTGCTGCTGCCATGCGGCTCATCTGAAGCATGAGCCGCTCTGCCGGCGAAGGTCTCACCACGGGCACCGAGTCTGTGGCGGGAGAGTATATCAAAAGCCGTTTGACTCTCATCCCTGCTCGCGTCTGCGTACAACAGCACTCCAATCAGAGCTTCGGCGACACCCCACAAGTTGCGCCTCGCGTCTCCAGCGAGCTCTTCTTGAGGGTTACCGGTCAAAGTCTTTTTTATCGCATGCCACGAGTCGACTGGGTTCCAATCGGATGAGCTGCCATCGCTTGGCTTAGGCAAGTTGACGTTGAAGAATGCGTCCAAGGCGTCTATAGACTCTGGCCCTTCTTCAGGATGCTTGAGAGCCCGTAAAAAGTCCGTTGCGAGAACGTCCGTGGTACCCTCCCAGATAGACAGAACGCAACAGTCGCGGTACAGTCTCGAGATATTGAGGTACTCGGTCTCCTCGTTCGCCATGTACCCTACACCTCCCAGGGCCTCCATGCAACTGTACAGCAGCGGGATCGACTTCTTGCAAACGTACGCTTTGCAAAGGGGTGTAAGGACGCGCAAAAGTGGTGCGACGTGTCTTTGCTCTGGCGTGATCAAGGCGAGTGCTGGACACAGCTCCGACTTGTCAGTTTGAGGGTGTTCGTCGAGACCTAGAAGATACGAAGTGAAGAAGGTCAGCAGCATGAGACTGTGGTATCCTGCCGTCATGTCTGCCAACGTCTGCATGTGCAAGGGACTTTCGGCCAGCAACATTCGCTTTCCTCGGCCGGCGCCAACCTGCCGGACTTTGGCATATGCCCTCGCGATGGCTAATCCACGGCCGACGTAGCCGACAGCGCCGACGGCAGAGTGTACGCGTGTTAAAGTAAGGATCGTACTGATCTCGTTGATGCCGCGACCTTCTTTCCCGAGCAACCACCCTCTCATGCCTTCCAGTTCGAGCTCGGCCGTAGGAAGAGACTGAGTTCCGAATTTGTTCTTGAGACGCTGGATGCGGACGCCGTTCAACTCGGTTCCCGCCGTGCCTTTGGATTTTCCGATCATTGTCTTGGCGAGGGGGTCGTGACGTCTCATGGGAGCGTAAAACGCGCTGATGCCATTCTGTGTCCTCGCCAGGAGGACACTCATGGCAGAGTCCGTTGCGCTGGAGAACCACTTGAAGCCAGAGATTATCCAAGGACCCAAGGGAATGTTCTCCTCGGCATCGGCCAGGCCTAGCTGTGTTGAAGGATCGTGCTGGGCCACGGTTTCAGTAAGCGAGACATCGCTACCCCCTATCCTTTCCGTCATCCACTGCCCACTTGTCCATGCTTTTGACGGATCCCTGGAAAGAAGATGCTCCAGCGCATTCTCAAAGACTCGTCGCTGCGTTGGATCGAGGTCCGACTTTGCCAAATGCAACTGGAGTAATCGCGCAGCGCCATCTTGCATGGCTGATGGACAGGTGACGTTCGAAGCTGAGCTCCCCCACAGGTGAATTCTGAGGAACTGTACCACCCGAGCCGAAGATCCCAAAGAGCTATCGTAGCCAGTCGCAACAATGCCCCTTGCGATGCCAAAGTTTTGGAGGCAGCGCCACCCTTCGCCAACGACGAGTTCCGATCTGGGTCTGCCGAATGCATCTCTACCATTGCCCTTCAGGTAGGGTTTGTTCTTTTCTGAGTCTGTGACCCATTCGAATATCTGGTCGGATAGCACATCTTCGCCGAGCTGAGCGACGTCGACCTCAACACGACTAACCACGTCTTTCGGGAGAAATACTGCACATGATCAGTCGTCCAAAGTGGTACGCATGCAAGGAAATTTACATCTCAAAGCTCTCTGGAAGCTAGCATCCTCGAAGTATTGGTTCTGAAGCACCGGTAGCTCCTGGAAAAAGCCCGTGTTGGAGCTTGAGGGCTTCATATTCGCTCTCTTTCGTAATTCGATCTGCAGCACGTGGCACTACGTTTTCTGAAAATTCAATTAGTGACGAGGGCCCTGGTTTCTCAGAAGTGTACGGAAGCCGCTGCCAAAAGGATATCAAAGGGACGAATCCAAACTCCCGGGCCTGAATGAGGCACGCGGGGTCGGTATGTTGTGGGGCTACCGAGGAAGTCTGCCCGGGGTACAGAACGGCTAGGAAGGACCCACAAAGTACCGAACTCGGGCGGCGGACAGAGGTCCGGACTCGGCCGAGCACCTCCGCACCTTCGACAAAGACTACAATTACAATGACCGGAAAAAGGTATTGCCTTTTCGTCAGGGCCAAAAAAAAAAAGGGGGGGGAGAAGGTCTGCCGGAACCACAGCACTTAGGTTCCCATCCAGGTCTTGGACAACATCATCTCTCTAATCGAACGCGTGGATGATCCACACATCGCCGAATCGAGATCACGGCCTCTATCGAGCAGCGGGAACCAAACCGGCGCGAATATGAGGACGGGAGCTTGGCCCTACGTAAAAAAGAGAGTGCGCCGCCCAAAGCAGCGAGGCGCCGGAGTCCAAGTACCGGCGCGCCACATGACAAGAGCAGCTATTGTTTCATGAGCCAGCCACTCCTCTCTCTTACATCACTGGGCGGGAGAAATTGATTGGTCTCATTTGCGGTTTGACATGGCTTGCGAGGCTTGAGAACGTGTGGCTGAAGCTGGTTGGGCGCCCATCCCTGGAGATGAGGGATGACGTCACACTCACTCACGCGAAGCGCGCGCACTCCCTGATTCTGCACGTCTTGGACCACGACATGCGTGTGAAGGAAATTTCTTTGGTAGTCATCAGACTTACACTAGCCACACAGATCACCTCATTTTCGGCCTCGTGATGCGCGCATCGTAGTCCGATTCGTGCTGATCGTGAGATTCTGGCCCTGGAAAGCCACAGTAATCGCCACAATTCACGACGTTTGGCCTTCTTGGTGAGGCGCGACCAAGTGTTGGATTTGCCGACATTCCGTGGCGTTACTCACTGGGATCATCTAATTTCGAAAGAACATTTCGACGCTGCGAGTCTCCTGCAATAAGATCGACGATGATGAGGTCGCACCGGATTAGCCCCCGGCCCCCGGATGGGCTGCTCCGTATGCTTCGTGCTTGTCGCTTCTCCGTCTGATGGTCATCGTGCTAAAGCTCCATGCTTACTTCTCGCGATCTCTGGCTATACGGCGCACAGTGGCTGACAAGATGCGAATCGAGATATCTACTGAGTCTGACTTAGACCACAAGCCGGACAGACGCCGCTCAAATAAAGGATAGTCCGTCTCCTGCAGGGCAGCAAGGGCGCAATATCCCATCGCGGCCCCGCAAAGGCTTGTTTCAAACTTCACCACCAGGATGAGTCTAGCCGCCGCCGTATCAGAGTCAACCAAGCCTAGTCAGTACTTTCCTGTACGCCGATGCCTCCCCTAGGCAGATGACCTCATTAGGATGGCAAACATGCAGGGCACCAAGCTGCTGGGTTACTCTCGAACTCCTTAGCAGAAGGCGAACGGTGCCACGCAGCTCGCGATGCCAGCCTGGTGACGTTGGCCGGCGCCCTCTGTGCCCCTTCCCCCTTTCCCCTTGTTCGCTCCCCTTTCTCTTTCACGGGCTTCAGGTGCCGACAGTAACGCAAGCCGATCTTGGCAGGGTCTACGTCCCGTGTTGCAGGAAAAAGGTCTCGGGACTCGTCGTTACTCCGTTATTACTCACTCGTTTGCTCCGGCGTGGTGTCCTGTCGATGTAGTGACACAACAGCCCAAAAGAAACTTTTGTTGGCCGTCTCTCGGCACGGTGACGAGTCGGACGGCGCAAGGTTTTCCTGCCCAAACCTGCTTTTGCATGAGGTCGTCATCCTGATGTGACTCCTGTTGGCTCGGAGTGGACTTTCTCCCACAGGTATCATCAATCCTTCTGCTTTCTTGGCCTATTCCCACGAAGTTGATAAATAAACTATTCGTCTTTCCCCATCCATCCTGTTACTTTTCTTCACTCCTCAGTTCAGACAACGGCAGATCAGCAAGCAACCCGTGCGACAAGACCCTTCGTCCTAACAACTAATTCACAAACAACACCTTCTATCCCTTTTTCTCTAATAACATATAACAAATCATTCCAAAATGGCCGTCGACCGTATCGTCCAAATGATCTTCCGCGCCGCACAACTGGCCTTCGCTGCCATTGTGACCGGTATCACCGGCGCGTACCTGCACGCCCACGACAACGCCTCGTCGTGGGACAATGGCCGCTTCATCTACACCATCGTGGTGTCCAGCATCTCCATGCTGTTCGCATTGATCTGGTTGTTGCCGTTCTCCGCCAGCTTCGTCCACTGGCCCATGGACATCTTCCTCAGCATCCTCTGGTTTGTTGCCTTTGGTCTGCTGGTCAACGTAAGTTACCTTCCTTTCGCTTCGAAAGAGAAATCAAAGGCTGAATATATATGTCTTCCAGCTCATTGGCGACGGCTGCGGGCCCGTCTTCGACTGGAGCAACATCAGCCCCCGTGGCGACAGCTGTGGACGTCACAAGGCTAACATCGCCTTTGCCTTCCTCTCTGCCATTGTTTGGCTTGCTTCCGCTCTCATCGGCCTCTTCTGGGTCCGTCGTCGCACTGCTGTTGCCGACAACCGCAGCCCTGCTGTTCACCGCCGCCGCTGGTACAACTCTCGCGTCTAAGCGAGTGTTGTCAGGACGTCAAAGTGATTGCGATTTGAATCATTCGAATAAGATACGCAGATTAGTCCTTGATCAATATTTTGTGTTTTTGAGGCATTCTTGTTGTTTCTTTATTGCTTTCATTTGTTTGTTTCACGGCCGACTTGTACGAGTAAGCAGACTGCAGGCTTCTTTCAGAAGACTTTATACCCCAGATACCCATACCTCTGTACTATAATAACTACCCTAATTTCACACATGAGTCAAAATTCATTCTTATCACGAGTGTCGTGACAAAAACAGTACTGTAATTGCCACGTTGCAATTACGGCCTTATATACCCACCGCGACGGCGCGATCTGCGCGCTGCGCCGCGACAACGAGGATGTTGACAATAATGGAGATTGGATAATGGGAACTTATACAACAAAATGTTGCCTTCACGGCCCATTGCTCATGCATAAGATAGTCCAATTAAGTGGTGTGAATGTCATGACCATGAATGTAAGAGACCAAAAGTGCACGACCTCCCTTGCGTTGACTTTGCGTGGGACATTGGGCGGCCCACACGGGGAGCGGGTAGGATTTTGCGGCGTTGACGGGCGGCCGATCCGGGGAAGCGGATCAAGCCTCCGGGCTGTGGCTTCAACGGCCATAACGACGTTGGCTACATCCCTTGGCTGACACGTGTATTTACTGCTGCTGGAAGACAGACTGACGACTTGCCCGGCAATGTGTCAACCTTTTCACATTGCACTTGCCAACGCCATTGGGGAGAAATGGACAAACAGCTAATTATGTAGCCACACATGTTTAGGCAGCTTAGAAAGAACAATTAGCCAAGTTTTGAGCCATGAACAACGCTATATTTATGGGGCAGTTGTTGAAGTACAAAATCACTGGGGACTTCCTGCTGAAAGAACCTCGGAACCCGACAAGTCTCCCTCGTCACTAAAATAAATAGCCAGGAATGCGGTCGTGAAATAACTGGTTGCCTCTTGGAAAAAGCTCCATAACAAATACCTTGTGCTTCATTTGAACCATTGTCCCAATTAGGGCACTGAAGCATTAAGAAATGGTGCAATGTTATGGGCAGTCTATGTGGGTATTACAAATTAGATTCAGAGCATGTATCCTAAGGACGGAGTGCTAGATAACTGGTCTATTCCTTCTCATTCACAATTATCAAAGGATCAAAGGATCCACAGTACCATAGGAAACCATAAGGAACAGGAGGTCACTCAGGCAGCCAATCCTGAGTCATTCGCATGCCTGATGGTATCAAATTGAGTCCTTCTTCGGAACCAAACAACCATTAGGTATCGGCCGGCTGAGGCGGTTGAAGATGAAGACGGCACGGTGATAATGTGAGACATGGAGCTGATGCTTGTGCCTCAGTAACCGCCATCATGCTCAAATGACGTATGTATACCTGTTGCAAATGAGGGCTGAGTTGTGAAACGAGGGGTAAAAGAAGTTGACCCCCGAGGCGGGCACTCGCCACCAGAAGTGAAGTGGTTTGTAGGCGAGATGAGCAGGAATATCTGGCGCTAGACAAGGCAGATTAGCCAAGCAAACACCTCAGCCAAGCCCTGCACCTGCACGAACACTCGTGCCGAGCGCAGCGGTGCCTCGGTTGCGTGACGCTCGCTGACCGCCTCGTATTGGGCCCTGAATGCCGTTCCGAAAACAACGTCCGTCTCCGCGAAACCACTCATCTTCAGGTAGATCCCGAGATCTCGTGAGACTTGAGTTGCATCCAGTGCTTGAAACGCGCAATGATTTTGGAGCGCTCCAGACCGGAGGGCCGGCCATGTCTCGGACGCCTGTCTCGCTGTCAAACCGGTTTCCCCATACTCTTACACATGCCTCTTTCTGACACTAGCCTCCGTTGGGTGAGGTGGCTGAGGGAGGCTAAGCGGCCCCGAGACTTTTTGTTTAGCGAGGATCGAACCATTGTACCATTTTCAATGGAAATTACGTGGCATCCCGCGACGCAGCGGGCCTCAGGAACCAAGAGCACAAGGTCCAAGGGGGGGGGGGGGGGGGCTTAGTTGAGATCCGTATAGAATTCCACGATTCGCGATCCAGAGGACAACAAGACGGCGGTTCTGCGGCTAGAGGTCAGATACCAGACCGCTCCGAGCTACTATACGCAGTACCCCTTAGTCCCTCTGAGCTCGGACTAGAGGATTCACTGCATGCTTGCAAAGCTTGGTTTTTCCCAGGACCGCTCCCTTCGAAAACGTGCGACGACATGCGGAAAACGGCGGACGGCGGACGGCTTGCACTGTTAGCTTAGCGACGAAAATCGAAGTACAGGTCACGCATCCCCTGTAGAGAGAGAATGCAGGCCCCACGAAAAGAGAGGCAAAGGCCGAGACTCCCATTAGCATATCGGTGTACAGAAGAAGGGCCGGTGAATGGGTGAAGCAGAAGGGATGGGATTTGCACAAAATCCCGTTCAAAATGACCCAATTCTGGTCGATCGCTGTCGCTATTTCTGGTGTTTGGCGGGGGCACTTAAGGGGTTCAGTCACCGTCCCAGGACATGATCGAAAGCTCGGCCTGGATTCAGCATAGATAACAATGATGAGGTATCTTGGCACACGATATGAGTGTAAAAGGTACCTTGGCAGCTCAGGCACCTTGCTTGTTGCCTGTCATCCTCTCCTTCGTGTTGTCTGATGAGAGCCGCATGGCGTAATGCCCCGCAGCGCTGCGTCAAGGAGAGGCGGGGTTCAGAGCAGGTTTAGGTTCAAGGCTCAAGCTGACGCCACAGGCTGCATAGCTGAGAAGTCAATGACCGCATTCTGTGGGGTAGGTGACGCCACAAGTTGGTCTGTTCCCGCGAAATTGGGGGCCGAGACTCTGCAGACGGCATGCACACTAGCCACATCACAATGTCCGGTCATTGATCACCAGCACAACGACGGGGCGCCAGGGGTAGCTTACGCCACAGGCGGGGCTGATCAGCCACACTTCAGCTCATCCGTGCTGCGTCATTGGCGGGGTTACCTCCGCTGCCTTGATTCTGTGGGAATCCATTCGGGAACGTCAAACCCTTGTCTTTGCTTCGTACAACGACGTCTCGCAGCTCGTACCTGCTTAGCCCGTGCTAGGCTGCTAGCCCGCAAGACACGCCGCGCGGCAACGGTGCGCTTTTCTGGTTCTCTGTGGACTCTTGCAAATCTCGTCTGGTTCTCGCACGCCGATGTATTCCTTCCAGCATGCTGCCCACCAGCCAGCTCATACGCTTGGACGCATAGAGGGATGAACTGCAGTAAGTGCCAGGAGCTGTCTCGTCCACAAGAACCTCACCCAGGTGGTCGTAGCTCCGAGCTCCCCCTCCCCCTCCCTCCCTTTCTCCACGTGTGGACAGTGTACCTGATCGGGGACAAAGCAAAGACTGCTGCCACAACAACTTTGCCATCCATCCGCAATCCTCACAGAGCTTTAGACGTCACTAGCCACAGATCTTCAGTCCTCTTTAACCACCGTGACCCGCCTATCATTCCCACGTATGACGAATAATCCTTGGTTTCTTGCGTCCGTTTAGGGATCTCGGCCACAATTGAGACCTTTGAGTGCCACACCGAACCGGGAGATGCCCATCACACATTGAGGCTTGACGGAAACAAGCCCAGCATCACGCCAGCCGGAAGACCTGGTTCGTCATCCCGCCACGGCAAGCTAGGCCTAGTTCATCCCGCCCCCATTGGCCAGGTGCTCGACAGTTGAAGCTTGTATCCCGATGAGACAGCTGCGGCCCAAGACCTATGACGATGGATGAAGTAAGGGCGCAAGCGTGCCTTCTCTGTGTGCGTGGCTCTCCTCCTCCAACAAGCACCCCGATGGCCACACAGGCAAACAGACAGGCCCGGTGACGCAGATGCCTTGGTTGTAGCAAGTCACAGCGTACGAGCTGAAGGAAGTAGCAAGGGCGGACAGCAACAGCAGTCACGGGCAGCCTGCCCAGGCTGGATCGCGATCCCAATTTCCTAATCTGCCATCCGGAAGGAGAGAAAGTCGCAGCTTCTCGACAACTCCTTCCCACTCTATATAACCTCCTCAAACCTCCCTCTTCTTCCTGTCGTCTCTTCTCTCATCATCACAAACCAAGATACCCAACCAAAGCGACCACACAAACAAACAAAAGCCACTTTTTCCTAATCAACCTTTTAGAACTCCTTTCTTGATACCCCAATCGCAAACAAATCAGCAAAAATGTCTTCCATCATCAACAAGGTCAAGGACGCTCTTCACTCCGACAAGACGGATGAGCAGCCTGAGGGAACCTCCGGCCCTCACAACTCCCGTGGCGCCAACGCCGCCGACCCCAGAATCGACTCCGACCGTGACCACCGCGCCAACCCTGCCGGCACCGCCGCCGGTGCGACCAACACTCACACCTCAGGTCTGACCGGCACCGGTACCCACGGCACTACTGGTACTCATGGCACCACGGGTACCTCCGGCTTGACTGGCACCCATGGTACTACTGGCACTCACGGCACCACGGGTACCTCCGGCTTGACTGGCACCCATGGTACTACTGGCACTCACGGCACCACGGGTACCTCCGGCTTGACCGGCACCCACGGTACTACTGGCACTCACGGCACCACGGGTACCTCCGGCTTGACCGGCACCCACGGTACTACTGGCACTCAAGGCACCACCGGTACCTCCGGCTTGACCGGTACCCATGGTACCACCGGCGCCCACAACACCTCCGGCTTGACTGGCACTCACGGCACCACCGGTACCTCCGGCTTGACCGGTACCCATGGTACCACTGGTACCCACAACACTTCCGGTCTGACTGGCACTCACGGTACCACTGGTACCCACAACACTTCCGGTCTGACTGGCACTCACGGTACCACTGGTGCCCACAACCCGTCCGGTCTGACTGGCACTCACGGCACATCTGGCCTGACTGGCTCCAACGTCCAGACTGGATACGATGATCCTGCTGGCAGTCACGGTCCCCACGGTCGCGTTGGTAACCAGGTTGACCCCCGCGTCGACTCTGACCGTGACCACCGCGGAGCTGCCGGCTCTGGTCTCACTGGCAGCCACGGTACACCTGGTACCCACACTGGTACTCACACCGGCTCTCACGGCACCGGCGTCACTGGTGGCACTTCTGCCACCCACTCCGGTGTTGGCCACGTCGGCGCCGCTGTCGGCGGTACCCACGGCACCGGACCTGCCCCGAACACTGCCGGTCCCCACAAGTCCGATGCCTTGAACAAGGCTGATCCCCGCGTCGACTCCGACCTTGACGGAAGCAAGACGGTCGGCGGTAACAAGACCTACGCTCAGTCGTAAGCGATACCTCTCCGAGCGATCCCAGCACCGAACTTGTGCGCGACACCGAAACAGAGACTAACTTGCAAACCAAGAAACACAACTTCGGGTGTTGCAAAGGACCCAACCGACGCTGCTCAAGTTCCCCCATCTGTCTTGGCGAAACACGTTGGTGAGCCCGAAATCGCACATGACGACCACGGCCACAACCGCGCGAGGCGCAACAGCAAGGTGTCTGCTCAAGAGCTGCACCGTGGATTGTAAAGTGGTTTTTATCTTATTGCGTAAGGATGACGGATTGATACCTAGCACTTGCTGTAAAATAGCCTTTACGACCTAATGAAATTAACATCGTTAATTACACCTTTCTAAGCAACATCAAGTTCTCGTGATATGATTAAAAGATTTGACTCAATGACATTTGCCAGCAAATTTGGCAAACCATCATCAGCCAGCCACGTTGACAATGATGATCACACTTGAAAATAACTTACAAACAGTCAGCTTAATGTTTCTTCCTTACCCGCACCAACATCTGAACATGTGATTGCCAAGTTGTGCAAGACATCCATCCAGGCTCGCATTACTTCACATGTTAATGGCTACCTCATGACAACGAGCCTCGCATCCATGGATCTCAAACAACCCCACCCCAATGCTTAGTTGGTACGTGCTAGCTAGTAACCACCACCTTCTACCATTCTTCGGCCATAATCCAAGCTTAAAGATCACTCACCGATTCATCACAATCACCCTTCTGGGGGGGATGCTGGATGATGGCGGTAATCACTCTACCCCTTCCATGTACATCTGGGGTTGTGGTCAACGCAATATTCCGCTGTTCCAGCCTGCATCACATCAAATGAGAATGAGAAAGAGAGAGAGAGACCGTCAGCGCATCATCGCCAGATATAAGTCTGCGTCGATTCGACCAGCATCTGATGAACTCGAAACGTGCAGGGGTTCGAAATCATGTTGAAGAGCGTAGCAACAGGTCTAATCCAAATGGTCTGCCCACGGCGCGATACAAGACCGATATAAAAGAAGCAGAAAATAATAAGGGAGCCGCCTCAGCAATTGAGCGAGAGAGCACGGCACGGTAGTATGCCCGCTGCTCTCCTGCTTATTGACAACCCCCGGACTCTTGAACGACGCCAAATTTTTTTTATTATGGGCAGGTTCCTCGGGGGCGCACACCATTCACTCCAGCAAGCAAGCAAAGGAACATACCCGGCAGCCATGCCCCACAGAAGATATTCCAAGGAAGAGGCGCACATCGCACGATTCTTTGCCGCCTGTCAAATATGTCAAGTGGAGGAAGTTAGTTGGTGTGGTGGTGGTGTCAAACCGTCAAGGCCTGTCCGCCGCAAAAGCACACATGGTGTGGCACCTGAACCTGACACTGATTGCTTGTCACTCAACTACCCGGAAATGTGATCGATGGCTGCCCGAGGACTTGGCGGGATGTGAATCGTCCCACCGTTCAACAGGGCTTTCCACATCGCCCCGTCCTGTACTGAACTGATATGATAGCACGGTGTGATAGCCAACAAAACAACACCGGGGAGCCGCTTCCTCACAGCTGCAATCAGCTCGAAGAAAGAGAGAGACATAGAATAGAGTGTGTGTGCGGCTGGGCCAGCCAGGCCTTCCGCCACCGCCTCACTATGCACACCCATCCACCAAAGGCTCCCCCCAGGCCGCCCCCTATCATCACCAGACATAAATACTTCTGGACCTCTACAGTAGCAACGGCCAGGCAACTGGAAAATCCCCGCGTGAAAGAACGTGATACGAGCTGGACGGTAGCCCGACGTGATTGAGGTGGTGTACAGGCGGCGTTGACCAATCTAGAGTAGCGCTCACGACTTCCTGCCGGCAGGCAACACAAGCACGCAGAGGCACGGCGTGGCAAAGAGTGGATAAGCAAGGCACAGCAGCAACACAACAACACCAGCCGACACATTGCCGACTGCCCCCGGGGGAGGGACTCCAGCACTGGGTGTCCAGATTGTGTGTCCTGGAGAAGATCTCCCTCGCAGCTGAGCTGTTCACTAATCCCAACAGAGGGTTTCTGAGTTTTGACAGTAGTGGGAGAGGCGTTTTTGGTGCAGCGGTGGCGTCTTCATGCCCGGTTAGGGCCACGACAAAAGAACCTCGACACTGAAAGCGTGGGAAAGATGGCTGACGGAGGTTTGACCCGGGACCATGGGATTGTTTTGAGCGTCCCTCTCTGCCGGGGTGACGGGTTTAGCGGTAGCGGTAGCGGTAGCACGCTGGCTTGGGGGCGTTATGTGGCTTGCCCTGCTTGGAAGTTGGGTTAACCGAAGGCATACAAGTGCTCTGTAAAGTGTCATCTGAACTGGGATTATGGACGGGACGAAAGGGCTGGAGGTGGGAGGGGGCGGTTGGCCTCGAACGCAGGGCGCGGGAAGGGGTGGTGCGGTGTGTGCTTTGGTTTGGTTTGGTTTGGTTTGTGGTGGTGTTGGCATACGGCAGAAGCCTAGACCAGAATGAGGACGGAATGGGGTCCAGAGCGGGAAGGGGAGGGAGAAGGGACCCTTGCATCAAACGGGTGGTATGGGCGTTCTTGATCCTTACCCTGAGGCCGAGATTTGGATTGGGGTACGTTTCGCGATTTTGAGATTTCCGACGTTTTGCGGCCATCGTGAACAGCGGTATGGGTGGGAATACAGTGGTGATTGTGATGGAAAAGCAATCAAAAGCGTTCAACTGGACCAGGGACCGGGGGAAAAAGAGGGCGTGTGTGCAAGATGGAGAGCTTCGTTGACAGGGAGGGGTTGATAAGCACTGAGGTGCATATCGGAGGTGATTTGGCCCTTGGCCATGCATGTAATAACCCATAAACCCCAGCCTTTTGGCCAAAGTCGCACAAGGTTCTCTACAAGTCACTCGACTTGAAGGGTACTTACTGGGTCTGGGAAACGGAAAAGGGTTCGACAGCGCAAAGAGAGAGAGGGAGAGAGAGGGAGAGAGGGCGGCGGCACAGGGAAGACGGCAAAGAAGGTCGCAGCGCATATGCTGCTGATGCTCGCAGCCCATCTCGTTAGAGCGGGTTCTGTCAAGAGTGAGATGTGATAGGAAGGGGGGTGAATGTATGTATGTATGAGCGGTGCACTTCAGCGTTGTTCGAATCCGGGGGGCGGACATGACCTGCCAGATATATCAGGATTCAGCACGTGCGCGGCCAGCCGAAGCAGGAAAAAGAAAACGCAAAGATGCAATACGTACGTCCGTAATCTATGTTCGTTGCGTTGTTGTCCGTACCTAGGGGGGTGGGTCGTCGATGCTGGGAAAGCACAACACCGACAGGGACCCGATTGCTGGGATAATCTGAGGAATATCTGATAGCGCGTTCCCGATTGCCGGTTAGTGAACTGCGCTAGGACGGGAGACCAGCCAGTTTGCCATTCTTTTCGCGGGCATAGCAGAATCCCAGAATGTGAGATGAGAGAGAATTGAGGCGTTCTATATTCTTGGTGATTGCATATAGCAGCGTGATTGCGGTCCGGGGGTCGCACGCAGGATGGGCTTCGCGGATGTCCACATCTGATGCCATGGTGGTGAGATGGTAAAAATGTGAGATACTGCAGTCGAGTTTTTCTGTCTCTCGCCTACGCAGATCATCCTTGCTAACCTGTGTGAGGGATTGCCGCAACACAGACACACACACCCCAGACGGCATGTTGCGTGGAGCCTCTAGTCGTCCTCGTGGTCCAACGGTTTGCTTGGCTGTGGTGGTTTTGTTCCGTAAGTGGATAGACAGAGAGGTCGTCCCCATATTGACAACGACGACGGTAAGACGGGACACCTGGTCTCGAGTATCCAAGACTGGGGAAAAAGATCAGAAAAAGCAAGAATTGCATTGTCTGTCTTGGAAGCTCCGAAAAAAACAATGCTACACAAAGCGGAGGATTTTTTGTTTTGTCCCTTTCGCAAAGTAACTAAAATAACACTCGAGGGAAGTGAGTGCGGGGATTGGTGTTGTTGTTGGGTGTTGGTTGGCTGAAGCCGCTAGGCCCCAGGTCTCCTAGCTGTTGCGGCGTTTCTTGTGTAACCAACTACCTACGCTGGAGTGTCTCGAGCCCACAGCTTGGAACACGCGGTTTGTATGCTTGCTTTTTCCTCTTGCTTTCCCAATTTTCTTGGCGCTTTTTCTAGTGCCTTTCGCCAAAGCTGCGGTGTAATTGCCCTCTTGGCCATTTCCTGCGCATGTCGCGTTGCATCGACATAGGAGGAGGGGGAAGAAAGGGGGGGGGGTGCCTAGTTGCGGATATGCGTGTGCGTGTGTGCGACATGAGAAAGGTGTGATGTGTCTGTCCTTGGACCTCCGTCTCCTTTCTTTGGTGGGATGGATGACGCTTAGAGGAGGCAGACAAATAAAGGGTTGCGTGATGGCGCCCATCTATTCCTTTTGACGTGATGGCCATGATTCGATGATCTTGTATGCAAAGCGAGTGGGATCGTCCGGGTCATGTGCGTCGGTTTTGTGGCCACCACGACATTGTTTGGTCGTTTGGGGCCATGCGGGCGTGATGTGGCAAACGGGAAAGACCAGGAAAGGAAAAAAAAAGAAATATACCCTGGACGCCATCGTGGCCCAGACACCAAGCATCGATTGAAAGCCCGTCCGTTTGGGGGATGCAATGCAATCTGAGTGTAAGATGACGGAAAGACGGAAAGAAGAGCAGAGGAACGGGGGAGGGAGGCCCTTCATGACTGTCACGCCGTGATTACGCCGCGATGATGCTGATAGTCGAGTGAAGCTGCTTTGAGATGATGGGCTTTTTTTTGCAAAACCATGGATGAAGGTGTCTTGGTTCTTGGGATCGTGTTCTAAGCGCAGTCAGCGAAGCTCGGGTCGGCGGTCAGCAGATGGATGAGTCGCAGTTGATACCTAGAGCTTGTATCCCAGCTCTTCCGCCGCAGTGCAACCTCAGGGAATGGATGGATCCGTCCGTGGAAACCCACAAACTACCAAAGGGCTCACGCATTGCTCTCGGCGCTCAGGCCCCCTTTTCCGCCCAAATCGTAACAGCATCTTGCTTGGCCTTAGTGTGAGGGAAAAGCCGCTGTCAAAAAGGAAGAAATGGCCCGACGAACTGGAGCTGGAATCAGCTCAGGCAAGATAGGTACCTACCTAAGTGAGCTTTGGGGGGTGGTGTGTGTGCCTGCCTGCTGAAAGGAGGGATAGCCCGGCTAACTCTAAAAGGAAAGACGGGCCTGTGCTGCGGCTTATGTAACGACATCCAAGGTAGGTAGGTAGGTTCTTTGTACTTTCGGATGGCGGGGCTTGTTTCGGCCGCAAAGCAGCCCCACCCTCCGCGTCCGCGTCCGCACCGAACTTCAGTCTTACCCCGGCGCAACCGCACTCCGCAACCTCACCTCGATCGCCGTAGAGCCTCATCCATCTTCCCTCCCTCTCCCGGGTCCGCTCTACATGCCCGCGGCCCGCCCGAAAGCTCGAATCGTCAGTATTCCGAATCTCGGCGTCACACTCACGATGACTCTCTGACTGCCGTCACCGGTTTAACGACATCTCACCCCCCGTCCTTCATTGACTGAGCACCCGCGAACTCCAACATTGTACTCTCCCGTATCCGCCTCAAGAATTCGCCATGGACTCCATCCCTCAAACTCTGTGGAACGCCCAAATCCCCATCCACATAGTTCACCCCTCCCATCCAAACACCCCGCTGATAACCTCCCTCCCACGCTTCTCCTACCTCGCCTTCCTCGTCCCGCGCTGTTCTGCCTTCTTCCGGACACCCGTATCGGCCTTCCATCACGAGGACCTCCTCCTCCGGAACCTCCCACTAGGCCTGCTGGTCGACCTCTACCAGCCCTCTCTCCCCTGGCGTCTCACAGTCAGCGATGGCGACAGCTGGGACATTGGCGACACCTTCTTGAACTGCGTCAAAGAAGTACGTCTCCTGCCATTCCATATCCGCCCTCCCCTCATCTTCCCCAGCCTCGCTTACCTCGGGCCCTGTCTCTTCCTCCCTTCGAAATCCCATGACCTGCGGCCGGGTGCGATGATCTTGTCTCTCATCTCCAAGCCCGTGTCTCATATCTCAACTCATCCATTCATTCATTCATCCCCCCCCCCCTGCGAAAATGCTGACAGAACCCAAGGCCGACTTCGTCCGCTACGGCAACGCAAAATCCATAATGTCCCTCTCCAAAGCAGATACCTCAACCCTGTGGAACGCCGTCCAAGACAACGACTACGCCTCCTTCCAAAAGATCAACGCCCGCCTCCTCAACGCCCCCACGCCCCTCCGTAATATTCCGCTGAGGGTCTACATCCCCTCCTCACCACCGCCCGCGACGACGTCGTCTTCGTCCTCTCTATCAGCGCCAGGACCACCACCACCACCACCACCACCATCAGCAGCAGCAGCAACAGCCTCTCCGCCGCCGCCAGCTTCCCCCCAACCGCAGCCTGCGGCCACGGCCACGGCGCAATCGGAGCCGGCCGCGGGCGCCTTCAGGGTCTTGCAGACCCTTGTGTCTCCCACCGTGCCGGGGACTAGGAACACCCCGCAGACGCTGGGCCAGGCGCTCCGAGCGCAGCTCCCGACTCTCTTCCCGTCCAGCCGGGACCCCGTGCTCGCTAACGTCGTGCTGCACGGGAGCCCCGTGCCGTTCTCGGCCCCGCTCGAGGACCTGATGCGAGAGGCTGCGTATCCCGACGGATGGCTTTGTTTGACCGTTGTGTTGTGGTGAATGACGTGCGAGGATAGGACGGGGGTCGCTGGCGTTCTGGCATTCGGGAGGATGAGGAAGGGAGGTCTACGGCTGGCGTCTGGGAAATCGGAGGTTTTTTTTTTGGTGCTTCCATAGTTAATTAGACGAGACGAACGATGAAGCAGATTCGATTAGACAGAATCCATCACTCACGTTCACAAGCAACCGAGTAGATTTGCAATGGATCAAGGAACCACCCCCCCATCTGTATTTACTTGCATACAAAAAAACACCACGTCTCACACACACACACATATACACAAAAGTTGACAGCGCGACCACCATTGCACAGACAACCGCATCATCCACCAAAAATCAAGCGCTGTCCAAATATACACACCAAAATGTGCACCCGTCTGGCTGGTCTCAGACCTTTGTTTCCTGTTTCTCGTTGCTGCTGCTGCCGCTTTCAACCCACCTCCCCCCCTACTTTTGGCCCTGCCACATTTTACATCCACCACCGGCCTCCCTCAGGATCGCAACTTCCAAAGTCACACACAAACAAACAAACAAACACAACTAGATCGCAGATGGGGAAAAATGATCAAGCAACCGGGGAGGGGGGGCCAGAAAAAACACAAAACCAGAGGAAAGAAACGAGGCCTTTTCCGCCTCATGGTATCTCCTCCACTACACCCCCCTCATCTGGAGTATGAGATATATGAGTTTGATGGTATGATGTGATGAAATTGATGATGATGATGATGAATAATCCCTCCCCCAACCAACTGAAGTCGAAGACTAGAAAAATCACATCAAGCAGTTCTGCCGGCGGAAGGAAGGATGATAAAAACCAAAACAATGACTAGCAGGCATGCGTGCCAAGTTCTCCGAGATGCTTGTATGCGGCTAGTTTCCAAAAAAAAAAAAAAAAAAGGAGAGGAAATGAGAAAATAATTAACATATGATACCGTGTTATTGGGAGTATAAAGACGTGAGTCTCTCTGGTAAGGGAAAAAGGAGAAGGGCAAAAAGAGAAAAGAGGGACAAAAACTATGACCGCGGGGGGCGCGAACCCGACTCGTAAGTCGTCTTTTTATATGCATTCCTCCGGCCCGACCATCTTGTTCCCTTTCCCCACCCAAACCAATAATGTATGTCGTCTAGTAACGACTATGCGAAGCTTTTTACCGTGCCAAGCTTTCCTTGTCTCCCAAATGCTGCCAGTCCCCTGTTTGTTCGTTCCCGAGTATGTTTTGTTTTTGGGGGAGACACGAGGCGGTTGCGAGGGAACCCCCTGGTCAGAGCGACGCCAGTCTTTGCGATGTCGTAGGCGTGCAAAAACCGCAAACTTGAGGTCTGTCAACCTCAAGGATGAGGGGGTGCGGCAAGGCCTGCGTATCGTGTCGTGGTAGTGTCGGTTCAATGAAGTACGTACGAGAAATGAATCAAAGTCGCAAAACGCCGTTTCATGGATGTTGTTGGGTATAGCAAGTTGTGGTCGGAAGCGACTCCGGCCCGTTCATCAGCATCATCCGGCACCTTCCAATTAGCCCATTGACATTGATTGATAGCCACCACCCTGTAAGGATCAATTTTCCAACGTCCAGTCCTCCCGTCCATTGTCGTGTTCCTTGGCGAAAGCCGAAGCCGCCTTTACACAGGCTTAACCTTGATAGGGGTGCTTCGGCGTGTGGTTGGCGCTGTGATTCAGCACGCGATGGCCAACGTGGGGAGAGTTCTGCGCACTGCCGTTGGGCTCCATCGCGTATGCCAGACCCATCGGCCCTTGATGGTTGTTGGGAACCTGATGGTTTGGCGCGGGGGGCGGCGGCGGCGGCGGCGGGGGGATGGTGGGACCGGTCATGCTCGTCGCACTCGCCGCGCTAGAGAAGCTGATCGTCGCTCTCGGGTCTGCGTGGCCGTTCCGGAAAACGTCTTTCTGAAGGTATTCCATGATTCTCTGGTTCATCTTCAGCGTGCTCCTCTCACTGGCATGCACGTTCAACATCTGAAGTAGTCGGGTAATGTCGTACTGCAGACGGTGAGGGTCGACGTATGCAGTGAGGAACGGGTCGCGGTACGCAGCGCACAGAACCACGAGATGGCCCCATTGCCTGTAAGAATGTCAGTGTCATGCAATGCAACCAAGCACAACGATGAACTTACGCCAGAGCTGTGCCGAAGATATTGGTAACCAGTAATCTCTCGTGGTCGACGTTGTGGAAAGCCTCAGTACTATTGAAGAGGCATTCAATGCCTCTCTTGGCGTTATCAATCGTTGTTTTGTTGAGGTCCTGGTAGCCTTCGATCGTGTGTCCGACAAAGGCAGTCGCATCGCCTTCGGCATAGATCTTGAGGGCGGCGGCTGCGTCAGAGTCGGGGGTGGCACCCTCAGCCCGCTTTTGCAGCTTCACCGTGAGATCAAGGATGAGCTTGACGAAGGGTCTGTACGAAAGAACTTGAGCGCCCCAGTACTTGGCGCGTAGTCTGGCGTCTAGGAACGTCTTTGCCGGAGGGTCGCTTTCGTCGAATCGTAGTTCCTCACCTGTCCACATCATGTTCCGCACTGTTTCCTCTAGTGCCTTTATAAGACCCAGCTTCTTCTCGACTGGCTTGTCGCTGGTTTCTGGGTGGTACAACTCTCTGTGCAGTTCGTTCAGGTGCTTCCGCAGATACAACTGTGCCATGTAGTGTTGAACGTGGTACTCCTTCAGATCCACGCCCACGTGCGCCATGTTCGGCCAAGGCATCTTCTCTTCAAAAGGGTTCAAGCCCGAGGGTGGGACTTGGAGCTCGGCGAAGATGTCGCTTTGGAAGGATTAGCTTATCGTCGCCTGAAGAAAAAGCTGTGGCCATGGTATACGTACGCCTGCAACTGGAGCAACGACCAGAAGTTGACCAAAATCACGCTATCACGCCTGTCCAGTCCAACTGAGCTGTTCTCATTTCGAATGCTTTCGTAGCGATCCATGTGACTTTACGTGAAGATGTCAGTCAGCAAACGACCTCTTCTCTTAACCTATGATACTTACCGGCGCATAAGTTGATGTAAGCATGTGTCGCCATGGCTCAAGCATTGGTAGCTTTCGAGAGGTCTGCCGAGCAGACCGTAATACAGTGCGCTCAAAATGTGCGCCTGGACGTGCTTGATTGTTGTCCCCGTACGTTGGTTACCTATGATGTCGCTCGCAACGGCGAAGTACTCCAAACCTGGAATGACATCAAAGTTGCGTAGTGATCGCCCACCTGTTTTCGATGTGCTGCCATGAAGAGATGGTCTGCGGCTCGACACGCCATTGTTCTGCTCCTTTGGCGACGGCAGTCCCGAAGATTGTGAGTGGGAGGAATACGACGGAGGCGAAGTTTGTCCGCCCGGCCCGGGAGAAGAAGGATAGCCGTTCCGATGCGTTTGCGACGCTTCAGTGACATCTTGCGCGGGCTCTGGTAGTTTACCTCTATAGAGACAAACCTTCCCCAAGGCCATGACCACCAGAACGATGGCGACCTCAATGGTTCGGGCAGGTCTGCCCTGCTTCTGAGGATATTGGACGTGTTCATCGACCTGATCTCCAGTGGGGGACCGCTTCCGTTTGTTGGAGAAGTCGGCCGTGGCGACTGCGAATTTGGCGCTGGCGGGAGGTGGTTTGGGTTTCCTGTCACCCGGGGAGACGTGTCTCAGGAACCTTTTGACAAGAGGCTTCAAATCCTGCGGCGTGATGACAGGATGTAAGGCCATGACGTGGTTCTCGAAGGCCGTCACGTAACTCCAAACCTTGTCTTCGCTGTAATCCGGGCTGCCGTCGGGCGTGAGCACGCTGCCGGCCATCAAATTAGGCGGGCTGAGGCTTCCCACTTGACCCCAGGCCTCAGCACTGGGGGAAGGTGAGGCCACGGGCTCCCCAAGATTGTCGTCGGCAGCATCGAATTGACCCCTGTGTCCCTCGGAATCGACGTGGTTTCCACCACTGTTTGGAGTTTTCCCACCGTGTCCCTCTCCGCAACCGTAAAGGCGAAGGATACCTCGTTTCTCTTCGTAAAACTGAGGGTAATCCTCCGGCTTGATTCTGTTGTGCAAGAAGGCCTTGCGGGTGATCTCTTTGATCGCTGGCCACCGCAACACATGACCAACAGTAGTAGTGTGATTGACGGGAATGGCCGGCTTTCCAGGAGCTACGGGCTGTCCGACAGGATACTTGTCTTCGTCTGGCTCCTCTGGCTCATCAATAGGAGACATGGTATCGTCACTGGCAGCCATGGCCATTGTCTCATCAAGATGGTGTTCGTCGACGGGTCGGTACATAGTTTCAGGCGGCAAGTGCGACTTCTGTTTCGGCGAACACAGCATCGGGACCATTCCCTCGCTTTCGGTTTTGACTCGCTTGTGAGGTGGTGCACCCTCGAGGTTTTGAACTCTCCGTTCGAAAGATTCCGCGACTGTGTCAATCTTTTTCTCCAACGCGGCTTTCAATTCCAGGATTGCCTCCAGAATATCGGTTTGTGACTTGTCCATCCTACAACGATTGTCAGCAAGACGACACCAGGAACGCGGGCAAGATACTAACGCCTTCGGCACGTTTTCACGGTATTTGCACTCCACACCTTTCTCCCTGCAACTCTTGCAAGGTTTCGTCTCGTCGCATTTCGCCTTTAACTGTCGACAGCTGTCGCAAGCCTAAACCAAAGAAAGTCAGCGCGAATCCATGTGAAAGCTGCACATGGCCGTATGCTCGTACCTGAGATGCTCGGGTTGCCTTCCGTTTCTGGGTGGACGCATAAGAGGAGATATAGAGGTTCTCGGGAGGCGGTTGAGGGTGGTACGCAGGCTGCTCGTACTGCTGTGGAGGGGGAGGCTGCTGAGGAGGCATGGGGGGCGGAGGGTAGCTCCTGTAGCCCCCCGGCGTGGGGGGCATCTGCGGCGGCGCATTGTCGTAGCCCATGTGCGGTGGTCGTCGTGGGTCGTCGGAATACGGAGGAACAGGCGGCGGCGGCGCGGAATGCGGCGGTGGGTGGGGACCTGGAGGCGGTAGGCCGTCTGGGGCGGCGCCTCCGGTTGAATGCGGCCGTCTGGGATGAGGTAGGCTCTCTTCGTGCGGTTCTCTCTTTACAGCTCCGGGGTCTCGGTGAGAGAACGGGTGGTAAGAAGGGTGCGCAGGTGAGGGAGAGGCCGGATGTCGGTAGTGGTCCTGCATCGGCGTGTAAGGAGGCTCTTGTTCATGGTGTCGTCGCTCGTCGGGATGTTGCTGAGCCGGGTGAGGAGGATGATGGGGTTCGGCAGAGCGAGGAGGATACGGCGGCGGCGGCGGCTGCTGGTGCTGCTGGTGCTGCTGGTGATATGGCGGGATAGACGGCGGCCCTGGGTGGTGAGCCTGGTGAGGCGTCGGTGGCAGCGACGACGGCGGATGAAGAGGCGGTAGTTGATGTGGTGGTGCGCCAGTCGGTGACCACGAGTTGGTAGTCGAGAGACGGGGACGCTTGTTGTCAGGCTGCCCCGGATCCATGCTTGATATATATGTACATACGTACAATGCTTATGAAAAAACAAGAGACGAAGCGAAAATAGGGTCAGGCCAGGTACGAGGAGGAGAAGGTGGTGGCCATGGACAAGCTATGGGCAACGAAGGGTAAGGTGCGAAGGCAAGACCGGACCGGTTATGGTACAGTCTACAGTCCACAGTTTGAATGCTATGCTATGCTTGGTTCTTGGGTCTTGGGCAACGGCGCAACGCAACGCAACGCAACGCAACGCAACGCGACGGGAGCAGCGGCCGGGGGATGAGAGGAGGAGAGAATGGGCAAGCAAGCGAAAGGACCAAGCAAGCAGAGCAATCAATCAAGCAGGTAGCCTGTGAGAAGCCGGAGCGGAGGTCTGGGGGCAACAATTGGACCTTGGTGTTTGGATGAGAGCATGGGGCGGTGGTCCCTAAGGCGTGGCTGCAGCGTACGTAGGTACGGGATGCGTCGAAGAAGGGCAAGTCGGTGTGAATGTCGGACAGGACGGTGTGTCGGGATGAGTGTGTCGTTGGGACTCGGGAGAGAGAGACAGAGGGAGGGACGTATCCGCGTCTTGTCTCCGTACAGAGTATGTGTATGCGTGTGCGTGTGCGTAGTAGCCAAAGTACCGTATGCTATGCGTACACGGCGAAGGAGGATAAACTCGGGTCGAGAAGGCGGAAGCGAAACGGAGACGACGGCGCGCGCGCGATGGGCAACGGGCGAGCGTGTCGAGAGGCTTGGTTATTGCTTACGAAGTATCCGTAGTTTCCATTGAGAGGTGTTCCCGGCTGTGTGGTTCTCGAAACTTGCGAGACGGGATTTTCCACTCTGCAAATGCGCCCGGATGCCCAAAGGGTTCGGCACGGCAGAAGGGGGTAGGATCAGCGACGTTGGGCAGAGATGGAGCTTCCCTATTTTTGCTCTCTGTCTCTCGTGGCCTTTTGGTGTTGCCCTTGACTTTTTTGACGTGACGGGGGGTGAGGTGGGAGGGAGGTGGGGAGTCCTTCGAAGGGGAGGAAGAGGTCGAGAAACCGAACGTCAAGACCAAGCGGCGGAGGATGGTGATGTCGAGGCCGCCATATACCTTGCCGCACAGAGGACGAGTGAGCGGTACTGAAGTACAACGTCCCAGTGTGGAGGTGTCGGGATAAGGTACTAAGGCAAGAACTAAGGCAAGGTAGGATAGCTATGGGTACATACTGTAGTAGTACGGGTCTGGGAGACTGGTGGGTACGATGTGGGAAGGTATGGGTACTGAAGTATGGGCATGGATATGGTACGCAGCATGTACAGTAGTGTACGCCGCAGACTCAGAGTACGTGCAGATAATTAGATGCTGGCAGAATGGCCACTCGAAGGCGGTCTGACCCTCTCGATCTGGAGCTTCGAGAGATCGTTCAGCTGAATCAGGGTGTTCTCCATGTACCTCGGCGTTTCCTATACTGACGCTGATGCAAACAACGTGGAGGCGGCCGACATAGAGCCTGACAGACCAGCAAAGTTAACAGAAACCCAAGCCAACGTCGAAGTAGTGGCGCTCGCGCCGGCAGACAACGAGGATTATCAACGTAGAAGAGTGACAGAGGGTTAAAAAGAAGAAGGCGTTTCTACCCTAGGAATTCCATCGACCCTGCCAAGTCAAAAAGTCTCAGAAAGCAGCAAGGCCAGGGGTCTCAGAGAAGTAGCTGGGGTGTGCTGCCTCTGCTGCTGCGCGGCGCGACGTGGTGGTAATGGTGGTGGGAATAGACGAGAAAGAAAAGGGAAAAAGATAAAAAATTTGGCAGAGGCGATAATCTGGGACTGTGACTAGGACGAGGATCTTCGCGGTCGAAGCAGGGGGGGGGCCAGCACCTGTCGAGCTTTGCGCTGAGTTAATGAAAAGGGGGCGTGTAACTAGTAAAGTAGCACCGCTCCGCCGTTTCTTCCACCAAGCGCCGCCCTGGAATAGGACGAGAGGGTCGCCGAGTCGAAGTGCGTGCGTTCCTGGCGAGGTTGGACTCTGGAGCGTCTGTCTTGCGTGTGTGTTGCGAACTTGTTGCGCTCCTTGCCGGCTTGCGCTAGAATTCCCCTCATGTACACGCGCAAGTTCATTATAAGGAACGGTACAGTTAAGCTGGATGGATGTACGTACACGCGAAGTGAACGGCGGTACGGTACGGCGCGGCCTCTCTCTCCTACTAGGTATGTAATCGAGGGCCACATGTAGTGGGAGATGATGAGAGATGAGAGCACGTCAGCTCCACGAACCCAAGATACTATGTACACGCAGCATCGCGGTATCCAACACATCAGAACAAGTCAAGGACAGGCGGTGACCGAACCGACTCAGGCACTCCTTCGCGACACCGCTCTCGCGGCTGCTGGCTGGAGTGATTTATGCGCTGCGGTCAGCTCTCGTCGGCTCCTCGAGCCTTGAGGCAATGCCAGCGACGGGACGCGCCGCCCGGAGCAGCAGTCAGAAGAGGGGGAAACCCATGGACGGGCGAGCTTGATGGATGGTATTCTGGGTCATGCCAGCAGCTGTGGAGGATGGTCACGGGATTCGAGAAGGAAATTTGCTTTCCAGAAAGCCCGAGGAAAGGAATGGAAAAGGTTCCGCTTTTCTGGGGCTCTTTTCCCCCTCTCTTGTCTTGCTTCCAGAGACAGTGGTGAACTCATACCGCCGGACGGCGCAGCGAAGACATACAACAGTAAAGGTTACCAAGAACGTTGCCTGCCCGTTGCGGTGAGCTAGCTGTGCGATACCTAGGTCCCGGTCAAGTTAGGAAACAATCTGAAGGTTTCTCTTGGTTTGAGCGCCCGCGCCGTGCGACATATATCGGGCGCGATGATGGAGGGGGGGCAAGGGTTGGAGTGCGCTCCATCAAGCAGTCGTCCTCCATGTAGGGATACAGAGCAGGTAATCTCGACTCATTGTCTGGCTGACCGCTGCTGCGTTGAGCATCTCCGTCTATGGACCACTGGATGAGACGGGTTGCGACGGCTCGACGGCCTCTGGCAGCCCGCAGCCCGCAGCTTGCGCCGCGAGAGAAGCTAGCAACGCCAGCTATCTAGAACTGCCAAGTTGGTCTAACTGGGCGTTGTGCGTGCTGTACAGATTTGCGCACAGGAAGCCCCTCCCGCCGAAGGCCATTGAAAGGCCTCCTCGTCCAGGTCGAACTCATTGGCGATTCAAGCTCGGCAGGCCCCCGTGATATAAGAACCCAAAATGTTTGGACGAAAAGGCCCGTTCGTGGTTCATTACGTGACGGAACGCGCCGGGACAGTGCTGAAAACCGGAACTGGCCTCCGTCGATTTGGCAGTGAAGCGAGCTGTATCCAAGGGTATCAGGTCAGACTATTTGGGTGGGCTTGGATGTTGTCACTTCCGACATGGAGAGCAAAACTCGGTAAAGTGTTGGTGGAATGCTGTTGCGGGCATCCGTCTCTGAGCAGCGATTCAGCAGTCGACAAACTGACGGAAACAAGATATGCGCCGCTCCAACGGACCGGTACCTGGAAAGTACTGCTGCTGGAAGGACTCGGCGCTCCGAGGACTTTGCTGGCTGACCGGGGGTGCTTAAGACGGTCTGAGGGATTGGCTGTGAACTAAAATGGTGGGATGAGATGGGATGGGAGGGGAAGGCGATGGGGGTGTGCGCTCTGAGCGAGGGGCAAGAGGGCGTATATCCAAGGATGACAGCAGCCTCGTTTGGGAGGAGGGTGCTGGACCACTCGTAGTAGCTTGTAGTGGTGGGTAGCTACGGAATTGATGGAGGCGGCGCGAGGCAAGGGAGCAAGGATGATTTGTGCCCGTCCGTCAGTCATGGTTAGTTGCCGAAGTGGTGGTGAGGGGCAGTCGAGACGGGATACAAAAAAGTTGTGAAGCGCAGAGAGCGAGTGAGAGAAGCGATTCTTGAACTGAGCGAAAGTGAATGACAATGAGTGACAGGCAGAAGAAGGTCGGGGGTACAATGTTCATTGTCGAGGGTTGGGGAAGAAAGACGTCCAAGCGGGCGGCGTATTTTGGTTGTTGATGTCTAGGAGCGAGGCTTTTTACCTTCGCAGGCTTGCCTCCTACTCATTGGTAGGTATGTTAGCCCGGCTGTTTGAGTATGAGTCTGAGTCTGAGTCTTGCTGCTTCTGGCGTCGTCGCCAGCTCCAAGCCTCTTCTGCTGCTGTCCTGGCTGGCCGCTGGACGCGTGGGATCTATCTCCCCCAGGTGGCAGGCGCCTCGCCCGCGTAGCTGATACTGATCGACATGAGCTCTTGTGGCGCGATTCGCGCGGAAATCGCTGATAACCGGGAAGTACACGCTATCTCTTCCTTTGCCGGCGAAACCTTCTGCTGCGACAGGCACGGGAACAAGCTCTCTCGGTCTTGACTCTTAACTCTTGAGTCTCTACGCTGGACCTCTCCTTTGCATCTTTCTTGCCAACCTCAACCCCAACATTCCAACCCGCAAGGCCCAGTTCACCCTTCACGTTCGAGATGGCTGGACTCGGCGCAAGAGATTTCATCACTGTGGGCCCTTGATGTGGGTTTTGCCCAGGGCGGTTCGAAATTTTCTTCCTTTTCCCCCTACTCTGAACTCCCCTCCCTGAATCCCTCACACCTTTGCGGTCGGTCCGTATTTCCAATGGGCGTCGGTGCAGGGTCGTTACTTAGAAAAGAGAGGGTTGTCTCGAAATCTGGTGACCTGTGGGCGCGATCCTGGCCAGCAGAGATTGGCCGAATGAAAGATTTCCACGCTCGTGCCCATTGCTGCATCCTCTCTGTACTGTCGACCTGTACTTCAGTATACATATATTGCCCAACAGGCACACACAGGAGGACCGTCGCATGAATAAGGAACCTCGAATTCTTCTGCCTCGACAATCACGTCCGTTCCCGATCTGGACTCGGCAGCGCCGGACCCCGGTGGGCTCGCGGCACGTGGGTATTAGATACGGCCGTTTGCTGCTGCAGTACCTTGCCGTAGTACCCCCTCTCGTTCTGCACGTATGAACGAAACGGTCGTGCAACTGCAAGTCTGTCCGCGCCTGAGTTGATGCCATCGGAAACAAGGTTTCGTGGGGCGACGCTGGCTGAAAGGCTGCCGTGCTCCCACGCCGCCATCGTCAGGTACCACGCCTCATCTCCGAGCACTGCGGAATGCGTGCGACTGTGATATTTGAACCCTCGTCAGTGCTCAAAAAGTGCGTCATGTCGATGGCTTCTGCCCCGAGCCCAAACACACGGCTGTATCCGTAGGGCCAACCCCAATGTCAATCCGTCCCAGCAGTGCGCCGCATCTTGCAAATCGCACAGCCACCCAAAGGACTCATAAGTTGACAGCTCATCGGGGCCTTATTTGGATGGAAAAGATAACGCGAGATGCCTGCGCGCGACAGAATTGAGTGCCGATGGCTAATGCGACGGAAGCCCTCCAGCAGCCGTCCAATTGATGCATGGGAGTCCTTCTCCAGGTATCCGTACAGGCACGTACCGACAGTTGGTCAGAAGCTTGTCACGTCACCTGAGCAGGTGACGAAAACCCGCGCTCTGAAAACCTCCCGTCTCAGCGCAGGTCTTCGAAAACGGGCCAAAGGCTGCCGAACCCAGGCCGAGCGCAACTGATGAGTACTCAGTAGTGAGAGGGGTTGCCGAGGGAGACCCATGCCCTCACCCTTTCCTTTCCCCGGGTGTTGATGTTTGTTCAGGTCAACGTTACCATACAACACACGGCTCCCAAGCTCGTTCTTGCAGTCATGATTACTGGCCGACAAGGCTGGACGATGAGGGGCGTGCTAACTGATGGAATCACGGGATGAGATGACATGCAGTCGGCCAGTGTCTCCGGCAAACACAGACATTATCCCGGACGTCGTCATGGAAAGACGAGAGCACGGGGTCGACCTCATTCGGCCATCAGCCCTCTGTATTGGTTAGACTGCATCATCAGTTGGCGGGGAGGTTTGACATGCGCCGCCGCTCTGACCATGATGATGCTCTTTCCAAGCTCCATCACTGAAAAAAAGGGTGTCGGCAGCTGCGAATTCTCATCGGGGGTCATGGAAACGTCCGCTGCAATCAGGCCGCTGCAATCAACGTCCGACCGCGATTTCTGGGGAGAATGGATGTAGCACTTAGCGGGGTTTCCTTCTAGCAACAAGCCGTGAATTGGTCATTAGGAAGTTTTGAAGATGGGCATTGTGAGAGCTGTTACCGGAAGCCGCATTTGCCCAAGCGTCGTAAATGAATGGCTTCGCAGGTCTTCTCTTGCGGCGGACTTGTGGATTTGATCGTATCCAAAATAGGTTTCAGGTAAACGCAGCGCGCCCGTGACAGGTTCGAAAGTGTATATTCGAAGCTGTCACGGCCCTGTCGTCGATTTCCACGGGTGAGTGCGATTATTGACCGAACGTTGCAATGTCCGTCAACAAGTTGCTCCTTGATAAGCCCCGCGGTTGAGCGGGCAAGACACCGGAGTCAGTTCCGCGCGCTCGAACCCTTGACTCAATCTAACATTGCAGAGGAGAGCTGGGCAAAAGGAAATCTCTTCTTGTCATCTCCCATTGCTGTACTTATTAGAGGTTTGAAGCGTCGTACCAGTCGCCTACCTACGAAAACACACTATCATTTCGCCAACCTCAATCCACAGTAAGCGTTTAACCCAGTTGCGTCATTGGAATCACACAAGTAGTCGTTTACCTCTCCTGAAATTGTCCACTAGTTCTTTTTTTCCAAGTTAAACCACGGAGATCCAGACGAGATGACAACACCATTATTATCAGTCTTGAATCAGTCACCGCCTTTTGGATGGATCCTGCCGTGGTGAGAGAAAGTTCATGGAGATCCTCGAGAAGGGGGTTTCATAAGTGGGTCGAAGCCAGGCCGTTGAGAGTGCTCCCACGAGACTCGAGAGACTCGTTTTTGAAGACTTTCGCCTGCAACCCAGACTGCACGCATGTGATTAGGTTTCCTGCGCTGCCGTCGATTTGGCAGTTCCTTCTTGTATATATCTTCACACGAAGACCGCGGGCTCCGAGGTGACACAAACAAGTGCAGCCATGCAGATATTGTCCTGCATACATCCCAGGCCACACCCTTCCCGAAAAGCTGGCCTCTCATCGTTGGTGGTTCTTCAGATAGCTGTCATGTTGTCATGTTGATCACCAGCTAAAGTTATGGGGCGCATTTGAGCCGCTGTTGCCCAATAACTACTACAGTATATCAGCAATTCTGGATCATCCCCCAGCGAAGTGCATTCTTTTCGCAGATCTTCAAATGCTGTGGAACTTCGGTGTTAAAAAAAAGCTGCCGTAGATTGGCAATTCTGGCAGTCTTGGGGTGGCGTGACTTTGACTCGAGGGTTGCACGTGCTAGGCCGCTCCTTGCTGCCCGCCCCGCTGCTCCTGCTGTCTGTGTCCTTAGCCGCAGAAGACATGCAGCATCAGTGAAGTAGCAAAGTGATAAGCTGCGCAAATCCTGTGTGAGATATGCGTGGTATTTGGTCACAGGTGCAAATGCCGCATGCTTTCGTAGAGTGTGAGCAGCGACTCGGCGTGCTCGGGAGAGCCATGGAGGGTTGGTTCTTCTGTTCGTCTCGTCTTGAGAAACCGTAGAACGGCATCGTCAGATGTTGTCAAGCCGTCGGGCGGATAAGTGAAGTCCATATCCGCGAAGAAATTAGGTGCTTCCTGTCGAGGGCGGAATGCGGGGAACAAAGATAGTTGCGAGATCGACAGGGTTCGGGTTCGATAGTCGCATTGACGGACGAAGTTTGTCCTATGCGTTGAATGGCGACGAGTGTGCATAGTAGAGCACATGATATGGGTTAAATTTGTGTGAGAAAGTGTAATTACCCAAGTGGGTGGCAAAAGGCACTAGAAGGAGCTGCGTAGTGCCTTTCGCCACCCATATTCAGCCACATCGAGGACCTCCTTCTAGTGCCTTGCCAGACAGTTCAATCTACCATCCTGGCCAGTCTGGGAGCGCCTGGAACATGATTTTCCATGTCGGGAGTTGACTGCCTTGAAACCCAAAGCAGCAATCCGAGGATGGAGATCCGGAAATTGGCGCGGCGCTGACTGGAGACGAAGGTTTACCAGGGCCGCTAGGATCTTTGGGAGGACTGCGCAGCGATGAGGAATCAACACCAGGCTGGAGTTGCAGATAGGCCCGACCCTGGCAGATCACAGACTTGGTGCGATCTTGTGTGAAAAGATGCGACCTCCGTTCCACAGAATAACACCGTTGCGCTAGACGTTCGGTCTATCGAAATGACATCCGAACAATAGCGTTGAGTTGGAGCAGACGTGCCGGTTACGGCTTAGGCCGCAATGACTGCTGATGACCAGCCAAAGTAGCCGGGTGATTATGATGCGACGTAGTCATAACAGTCTTGTTGATAAGTGCGTGTCCAGACGTTTCTGGGACCTTTCATTTTTGAGGCCAACCAAGCTGCTGCGAACTCGAGATTGTAACTTCGGTGTTTGCCGAGCTATGATGACTTAATAGGGAACGCTCTGTCAGGACCGTCATGTACTGCGCATCATTTGAAGATCTGGAAACTCCAGAATACGAAGTACCAGAGTCAAGAGGCATGTCTTCGATGGGCTCTTTGGACTTGCCGGGGATATTTTGATTGCGACCAATGACAAGCCAACATTGAATCCGATGCCACGGTGCCAGAATGTCCGGCCAGATTAATAGCAGGCCCGCCCATCATACCACGTAGCTGTCAGTTCTCAGAATCTTTGAATTGAGGAGGCACAGCGCAGAGCGTCCCGTTCTGGAACCCTGGTACAGTGGCTTCGAAGGCTCCCCACAAACTCTGGGTCCTAAATTGCGAGGGAGTCGGGACCCAGGGTTCTGCCGACTTGCCTTGGAAGTGTCAGAGACTCGGCTGGCGGTGTGGAAAGCTCGGTCGTTGTCCAGCTCGATACCTCGTAAAATCTCCGCATTCTGATCAGGCCATTACCGTCGCACCAAGCCTCAAGAGTTGAAGAGCTTTGCTAGTTATCATAATCGGTCAGGACGGCAAATGGTTTTCCAGGTTGCCACAGGCCTCCGACAATGGGTTGGGTCGTTAGGACAGGCTTCGCTACCAGCTGTAACGTTGGTACTGTAGTATTCACTATTCAGCACACCTGCGCACAAGGCTTGCGTCGATCATCCCGAGCTGCAGTTGGGGGGCTCTTGCATGGCGTCTAGTGTAGATTTTGGAGAGGACGCCACGCACGGGAGGGTAAGCACCGCAACGGCAGCGGAGCGTCTCGAACCTCGGAATAGCAACGGCAGTGTCTGGCCGGTCCTTGACGGTTTCCGCCGTCAAATGAACTTGTCCCAAGACGTGCAGCCACGTGGAGCTTGCGCATCTTTTTGTAAAGTTTTGCTCCGAGTTGAAGTGCTCCAGCACAAGGCGGACGGGAGCTGGACATCACCGCAGGGAGCTCCATGCTTTCTGTGCGCTTCAGCTCCTTTTCAGGGTGTGCCGAAGAGCAGCCAATCCTTTGACTTCCCCTTTCCGGTGGCCGGAGAGGGGTGGCGGGTGCTCTAGAAGGTTGGAAAGCCGTTTGATCCCCATGAAACTAGGATTGAGTCGTCGCCGAGCAAAAGGGTGAAACTAGCCGCTAGAAGGCAGCCATTTCAAGCTTTTGCGTCGGTAGTGGACGAGGGTTGTTGGTAAGGAACGACGACGGAGTTCATGTTGATTACGCTGGCTGATGTCAATTAGCGGCGGTTGCCAACTAATTCTCAGCCAGTTACCTTAACGGATCGCGATGCTACCCTCGCGGTAATTGCGCACCACCGGGTTTCCGTCCGCTCCCCGGCCGCGAAACGAATCATAGGGTCGACTTGGCAAATTCCGCTGAGAGCTTTCCAACGCTGTATCGGTGAGGGCGATGACTCGAGCTTCGGCCTCTCGCCGAATCGCCGAACTAGTTCGACTATCACCCTTGATCTTAGAACCCAACATGCCTTTTGCCAGCAAAACTGCTCTTTTTCTGAGCCCTTACCGCGCTTCCACATTCAGCCATGGCTCCGAGAGCTCCAGGCTCAGGATACCAAATCCGCATCAGCATCCGCACCGTTGCATCCCAGGTCACATGACCAAAGCGACACCGAGACTGTGTAACCAGCCCATGCAAATCGCGTGGCCCCCAAGGATAGATCCAAACTCGAATACAGGCCTGATGCCTGAATATCGCAGAAAGGGATGGACAATGCCCTCAATTGGCCAAGGGTTTTGGGCGCGCGAGGATTGTCGAGCGGTCAATGCGGGCTACACATGGCTTGACAAACTTTCGTCGCAAGGTCGCCAAACGTTGATCTCGATGCCCAACTACAACGGCGACCCCGATTTCTGTGTCGGGCGATAATGCCTTGTTCTGAATCTGATAGTGAACCCCTAGATTTCACCGCGATCATTAGTGTTGCCGCCAAAATACAGAATTTGATCATTTCGCACACGCCCGCGGGCGCTATACAAGGCGAAAAGGGGCTACCATCTGTGCCTCACTGGACGAAATGATACCCAAGCACAATTGAGGGCAGCGCGAGCACTGTCAATGAAGGCGGTACCTTATACACAACATCAAGTGTTCCACAAAGCACAGCATCCCACACACCCCCCTTGACGACGGTTTTAGGGTCCTTGAAATGCCCAGTTTCCTTGAAGATTCGGCAAGGGGGTTTCCGAACATACCAGATTCGTAGATCGTCGCTCGTCGCCTGGCCTTCATCCGTAGAATCGTTGATCCGTATACACGGAGACACCATAGTCATGCCCACGAACGAAGACCTCGGTTTCAGCGTTCTGAACTGGATGATGATATTGTTGGTAATAATCTTGTGGCTTATCGAGAATGTCGTACGTACTCCCAAGCGCACTCTGCCCTCCGCGCGTGTTAGCACGCTTTCACCCATGGCCGGCTTTGATCCCCCGATAGTGACGATTCTGGAGACGAGCAACGGCCGGGATGAGTGCCGAATGAAACCCCACACCGCCGTCGGAGCGCCTGTATCCACCTGCCGGCCTGGAACCGTAGCTGCCATCCAGCAACTTCCAGATGAGGGCGAAGGCGGCGAGAAATGGTAACTTGTTCGCCCCAGCGAGTTTTGATAAAGCGAGTGAAATCCGTAAATCACGATAATCGTGCAGAGAGATTGCGCAACACTTGGCGAAGGTAACATTGCATCCGCGCCGCTGCAAGTTGACGAAAGCGAGAACCCGAGAGCATGCGCAATTGATATTGAGGTCGACTATTCGATGATGTTTGTTCCGGGTATAACTGAGGCGGATTCCAATCATTTCTCTGGTTGTGTTCTCGCTGCTGTTCGCCGCTGATTTGCGGCAGCCTCAACTTCTATTGGAGCCGGGCTCTGATGCCGAAACGACAGAGTTCCCAACACAGGAGAAATATACGGTTTGAGATTTGATCTGGCTTTCATTTCGCCTGCAACGTAAATCTTCCCTGCCTCAAATGGAGTATTCGCTCTCGCTGCTCGCTAAGAACAACAGGTATTGGATCCTCCATTGTTCGGGCAAGTTACCAAATCCAGGTACCGATCAGTAGGTTGTCGCTGGTGATGTTGCGGGTTTCGTGTAATCAATGTGCGTTGTGATTCTGGTACATACGTTCCCGATCTTTTTCTGAGATATCATTTCTCACCAGCATCTGATGGCATCGTTCTCGGCCATGTGAAGGGATAGTCGGTAGTGCGAGTTGTCGTTGTTCGCCTAACCGCCCTGATAACTGGTCAAGGTATCACATTCACTAACGGTTGGCCACAGCCTAGGTCGCGTTTGACGCGCAAACATGTGGGGATGAATTGGTTCCCTTGAGTCTGTCAAAAATGAGATTCCAGATTCGACCCGAGTCTGCGTGGCGTTTGTACGACGAGAGATCTTCGCTCAGCTTGGCCTACTAGAGAGGAGGGAAGATGGTTACTCCATTTTGTTGGTCATAATGTCATTGTTCCCTATGTGAGAAGAGAAATTACAGAACCTAACTGGTTCTAGGTCAAGTTTCAATCGTCGCCTGGGCAGAACATCACATTGTCGTAGCTGGTCTGACCGAGGTCGCGATTTGAGATTGAGCCCCGAAAGTCTGCAATATCGAAATGAACTGATGGTGGGCCTCAAGCCAATACGATTGTGTTTGGCTTGCAATGATTGGCCACTCCCTCAAAGATGGAGAGTGTATTTCTGTCAGTCATTGTTCATTGTTTGCTGGCCAGTAGCACCATGTAAAACTCCCTGGTACACGGAGAAGTGATTGTGAGGTCTTGGTACCAATCAGTACATAGTGACAGACGCCGGTCACTGGTTCTTATCAACCCCAGATTGCTTGATCCATTCATTTTCCGGGTAGTTGGCAACCGTCTGCCAACGGTCAATGGTCCGAAAACGGTTTAGTCGCCAGGAAGGGCTTTGGCAAAGTATAGTGGAACCAACAGACCAAATAAGTTGAGATCCAGGACAACTCTAGACATCGTCGGGATCGGTCACTTTTCGCCTCTTTTGTGGTCTCTTCCAAGAGCCAAGATCGGTAAAACCAACCGATGTTGTAGGCCGCAGCGTGTTGACAGTCAGCGACCGACTGGGACCGTTGTTGGTCATTGGACGGCCATCCGAGGCTGCGTCAACGTCTACGGAGACATCCAGGCCTTCAGTAAAGACCATGTCGCCTTTGCTTCCCAGGACATCTCTGCCGGCCTCCTCGAGGAGGATGCCAAAAGCCAGCAAAGCGGACTCATCCATGCTCCTCTCATCAATATTTCGTGACCCAATTTGGTAAAGTGGACTGCGTTGTTGGCCACCAAGATTAGAATAAAAGTGGCTCGCATAGGTGTGTATGGCCTTGAGGAGGTCACTGTGTGGTAAGGATTCGCGGCCGCCGTCCGGTAGATCCCGGTCATGTGCCATGTAAACATCGAACTCCTCAAAGCGTTCCGGCGCAGCCTTGCGACGAAAGAGCACCTCTTCCGGTGCTAGGGTGGTGGTGCGGACGGAGTGCCTGCCCGACCTAGAGTGATTGGCATTGACGGTTGTCTTCTCATGGCTGCTAGCGGCGCTCAGACTTGTGTCATAGGTGATTCTTCCTGCCAAGTTGTTAGTAGCCGTGTTGGCGGACAAACAATGGGTGCTCACCTGCAACTGCATCGTAAACGCTGGCATGGCGCTGGGTGCGCTGAAGTGTCGGCTCCGGCTTCCTCGACCCTTGTCTTTCTGCCGTAGGTGGTTCGTCATCTTGTTGCTCCATGTTCCGTCATGGGAATAGCCAAGGCAGGCTAGGAACAGGCTCGGACGATCAATCTGTCCTCGTAGGTGGTCAAAAGAAGAAGGTGAAGGTTGCAGTAATGGTTGGCAATAGTTTGTTTGGGGAGACCAAGGTAGGACCTAGACTCTGGAGTTTGGAGCACACAAACTGACAGGTGGCCTGAAGATGGGCGGAAAAGAAATTTGAAAGCTGCAGGTTGTTGTCACTGGAGAAATTGTCGGAAAAAAAGGCTGCCTCGAAGATGTCGATTTCAGCTTCCATTCTTTCTGCTGGAATTAGAACAGAAAGAGCGATTGAGTGGTTCGTTCCTGCCTTTACCAAAAAGCATAGTCCTCATTCACAGAAGACTTTAATAAGTGGAACCATGCCGATTCTGGCCAATAAGATATCTTAGCAGTCCGCAGTTTCGAAATCCAGCGTCCAAGCTTATAGGTACCCATTCAGTAAGGTAGGTAGGTAGGTAGGTAGGTACCTTACCATACGAATCTCGTCCAAGGCCAAGTGACGTCCACTGAATGGCAGCTGACATCATTGCATTTCAATACTAGAGCAACTCACCAAGACCTCCTTCAAATTCCCAAATCCATTGCCAATTCAAAACAACTGACATCAGCTCATCTTCAGCTCCCAACAACCCCCATTTGAGAAATTGCATCCAGATGAATGCAGGCCCATCTGTTTGCACGCTCGACAGGGGAGTTGCGCCCTGCTGCACTTGAGCAAACCATAACCTCCCGTCTCGTCCGATCCTTTGCCGCAGCTCCTCAGCATAGATTCAACGGTGAGGGTACTGAGCTTGAAGAAGAAGGCAGGCATGTAGACTTATGGGCGCATCGAGTTGGTGTTAATGCCTTGGCCTTGGACAAATTTGATGGTCGGCTGTGAGTCCACCTTTTCAGTCACCTGAAGCTGCGTACTAATGTGTCACATAGTCTACTTTCTGGTGGTGCAGATGGCTCCGTGAAACTTTGGGACCTCAATCATGCCAGCAATTCAAATTCATCACATGTTTTCCAGCCTCTTGCTAGCATTGCACGCTCGATCGGGGATGTGGGCAATATTCACTCACACGGCGTCACCCATCTCGACTTTTACCCCTTTGACTCAAACGCCTTTCTTTCTAGCTCCTTTGACCGCTCACTCAAGCTATGGTCTACTCAAGACATGAAAGTATCCGGAAGTTTCGATCTCGGGGAACGTATATACACCCATGCGACAAGCCCGGTAGCCGACCACCTCTTGGTTGCCTGCGCTACTCAGCACCCTTCTGTCCGTCTCATCGATCTCAAGTCAGGTTCTTCGGTTCAGTCTCTTGTGGCCGACGGTGGTGCCGTTCTCTCAGTTGCCTGGAGCCCTCGCCACGAACACGTCGTTGCTACTGGACACCACGACGGGAGAGTCCGCATATGGGACGTCAGGCGTGCTTCCGGTCTCATTGGCCAGCTCGACCAGGAAGACAGCCTGGGCGTCGTCCACCGCTTCAAGCATGCCATGGCGTCTGGCCTAGACTGGAAGAACATGCCGCATTTTCGCAGCTCGGCCAGGGCTCACAATGAGGGTGTCAACGGACTGACTTGGACCGACGACGGCAAATACATCATATCCGCAGGCCTCGATCGTCGAATACGCGTCTGGGATGCCGCTACGGGCAAAAACACCCTGGCTAGCTTCGGCTCACTGATACAGAATCAACAGCCAAAGACGATTAATATGTTTGTGACCCCTGCAAGACTTACAGCCGGCCGTCGAGATCTTCTCTTCTGGCCAAACGAGCATGAGATATTGGTCATGGATCTGCATGAAGGCACTCTGATATCTCGTCTGCGGGTACCAGGGCCGAAAATTCTGCAAGAAGGCCAGGGCGGTAGAGGACTGAACGTAAAGAACCGCACAATGGGCATGGTGTGGCGCGGTCACGGGGGCTACAGGCTTCAGAAAGGGCCGATCATGGGCGGAGGAAGTGCTTGCGGTGCAGTCTACACAGCTCACCTGGACGGCCAGATTCGAGCTTGGATGCCACGGCTGCCGGGGCCAGACGTCGATGATGATACCCCCGATCCCCTCAACAGGGACGAGGAAGAAAGAGGCCGGAAGAGGAAAGCCCTAGATGATGTGTACAAGAGCTTGATGGGCAAGCAGATCACGTTTAGATGATGTGTTGAATTTTGCCCACGGTCGATACTTAGTCCTGCTGTGTGCTATACCAGGCAGATGTGGAAATAAACCGGCAAGATCAGACTACCAATCATCCATAATTAGGCTCGGCAACAATCACATAACAGAGTATGCCATCGTAGTCCTCCTATCGCTTTACGATTCGAGGCTCGTATTCTTGCCCTGCGAAACTCACAGGCCGCCCCCCCCTCCCCTGTACGTCAACTTTCAGACTTCATCTATACACAGAGTTGTAATGGTAGCATGTCTCGTCCGAGCTAGACATCCGAGCGAGATAACTCTGCCGCGGAGAAGCATCGCGCGCATATCGAGGGTAGCATTCTTTAGCCCTGCGGTTCAGCTGGAAACCAGGCCACTTGGCACCGGTGCCTGACGCAAAACCCGTCGCGAAGACATCCAAGAGTCGGGACCAGTGAACAAAACAAGGCAAGCACCACGTAACCTATCGATTTCCCGAATGCACCCAGCCCAAAACATTCCGCCGGCCGCCGGCACTTCACCTCCCCCAGTTGTGCGCGTTCCGCGTCGTCACATTACGGCATAGCAGACTATCAACGCCGCCGCCATCCAATCCACGGTCCATGGGAACACTCTCCAATTAGTGCCGTTACATCGCCCTTCTGCCGAAAGGCAGGTCGTCAAGCTTGCGGGGCTGGAACTGACCCTCCTCCGCCACAATTCGAGATCTTCCCCCCGCCCGGACTCCCGGGCGGTGGCCCCACCCCCGGAAGCGCACCGGCCGCACGGGAACGCTTCCCCGCCGCCCTCTTCTGAACTCGTGCATTAGCTCCCGCACCCTCCCGGCATCATGGTTCTTGAAGGCATGCGTCGCCCACTACCTCAAGGAGGGAAGAGTCACGCCAATCAGCCCTGCATTTAAGCTCTTCAAAATGCTGACGCGCAAAATGGGCAAATTAGGGGAACTTGACATGGGTTACTAACCGGGGTTATTTGCGCAAGGCGTGGCCGAAGACCGATCCAGAACACCACCTTGGTCAGATCGGACCTAGGGGTAAAGACGGAGGGGCTGTGGTAGTCAATCAAATAAGACGTGACGAAATAGGTAAGCCGATGATTCCCAACAAAAGCCGGAACGACGACAACGACATCGAAATGACAATCGTTCACGCTACACTGTTCGAATCCGCGAAGGGCGCGTTAGCGGCAGTCTGACGTCCGCATCCGCTCAGACTTCTACACCGGTCTTCGACGAGATTGTGGGATGAAATCAGGGTCCCTCTTCAGGGAGGCCATCACCAACGAGACCATTTCGCCCTTGCTCCTTTTGGCCCAACGAAGGTACTGCGGTATGCAAAACTACGAAGCCCTTACCGCGAAGAGTCGACGGCGTATCGCGCCATGACGCCCCGACCTGACCGGCTGCATGAGGTGCTAAAGGTCAGCTCAGTCCCGGGCCAAACTCCTTCCAGGGCGTCTTCCGCATAACCCGCCGTATCCTGCCGCGTAGTTACGCAGGGGTTGACTGGGAAAAAGGTGTAGTTCTCTTTGCGCTCGACACGAAAGATTGGGGATGTCATGGGAAATCAATCTTGCCCCCCCCCCTTTTTACCTTTGTAACCTAGCGTGCATGCTGACTGGGTTTACATGAAATTTTCACCACATGATTCCAAAGTCGCTACTTCGGTCGTAGTAGCAATTCTCTCGGACTCGTCAAGGAGCCCTAGCCGTGATGATAGTATCGGGGCGAGACGTCGTCATATCTCCGGACTGTGCCGCGGTTGCATTCACCCAGACATCAGGAGAGATTTACATGTCGAAGGTTGGTAAATTCTGTCGGGCGGATCACATGGGTGATAGACGGCAGAACTCATGTTGGTCTGAGAGTTGCGCGCGTCCTAGGGAGACTATTGTCGACGATGCATTTGGCTGTTGTTTAATGCTTTGGAATCAATAGAGGAGGTGATAAGGCGGAAAATAGGGGAAAATGATGAACGAATAGGCCGCGGAACCCGTAGTCAAGTTATATGAGTGCCATACCGGAGGGAAGGAGGCACCGGCACCCCACTTCTCCGACATACACGCCCCGAGGCAGATGTTTCTCGGGCCCGATGCCCGAGAAAATCGGACTTCATGCTACTGACTTCTGTGTGATGCTGTACTCATCTTGTCGCTGTCCGAGGCTGAACGATGACATTGCCGAAGGGTCTCACGGAATATCTGCTATGAGGGATTAATTATTGTGCTCTATATCGGTATGGACCGGAAGAAAGTCTATCTTGATTCAGAAAGACATATAATTTAACGTTGTATCCCTCTGGAGCTCATTCCAGTGTACTCCAGTCCTCAGTCACGCAGAATTAGACCAACCCTACTAACAATAGAGTGATGATAAAGCCGATTCAGGACGTTTCCTTATTACAGTTGATAAAGGCCTACCGTTTTAATACCCTTCTTCAAATAGGATATACGGGCAGGAAATGTCCAGAGAGATAATTTCAATTTATATTTCTTGCCTTTCTACTGTGTGTTCTAATCGCTTACCTTCTGCTGCCATGGATTGAACTCAACTTGGACGACGATTCCTACCCATTGTGCTGGAAGATACTCACTTCAGCTGTTGAGGACAAAACATGAACACAGCTTTAGTTATGGCGATATAAGTACTGAGTATCTCTCAGATTGCGGTGAGCATTAATGAATGAGTAACTGTGTGCATGTCATTCCCTAACCTTGTTGGTTCCACGAGTGCCATAGGGCAACATCAATGAACATACCATCAGTTGAAAGGAATGCTGAATCTGGAGACAGAACTGATCGTTTGATAGGGACGATTGAATAAACGGCGAAAGTAGGAATGATGAAAATAACACTTGCGAGATTCTCCGGTCACAACTCGATGTGTGCAGCGCAAAGACGCCGTACCGGAGCATATCCTCACCCCATCAATGTTAATTTCATGCCAGATAAGGTGACCTTCATTGGTATTCTGAAATGTAGTCACCTACTCGATGCGTTTCCCATATTTGGAAGTGAGATTTCACTCATCAGTTGGGTCTTTCTTATCAGAAACATACCAGACGTTCATTTTCTTACGCCACGCATGCCGATCTGTCTGGAGAGTAGACCCGCGCCTTTGCAAACATTGATGCTGTCAGCGTCAAAGGTTCCGGAAACGACATTCGAGACGGGAAAGATCAAAGAACCACTCGGAACATTTGTCGATGGCTGCGTTGCGATACTTGCGTCAGGGGCGTCATATGAACACCTCCCACTGCTCACTCCTTGGACTTGAGTAGCCGAGGACCCAAGATTGGCTGCAACGATGAGACAATTGCGTAGGAATCTTTCAGCCAGGCAACCACTTTCATATGCAGTGACATCAAGGTTGGGAGGAAAAAGTCGAGATCTGTGATCAATTCAGTCGCAGCTCCTTTCCCCTAGCACATACCTATCAGACATAGGTGTGATGATGATTTTACCCAACTGGCAGCGGCCACTTTCTGACCAAATGGTCGAGTTTCCTTGATCTCGGACTGCGAGTACCGATAACACAATGGACTCGGGGAAATCTAAGAGCTTCTTGAACCTATGCGAGTTCGCGATGGACTTCCAACTGAAAAGTCGGCAAATGTAAGGCTCCTTCCAAACTCATTGGCATTTATCAGGTGACCGACTGCAGGAAGATGACCACAATTTTCCTATAACTTCATTCTCTCAAGATGTTGCGTCTCTTTCTGTAGCTCTCGGCTGCCAGAAACTGGGAGAAGCTTCGTGGTTTTGGACCTGCCTCAATCCCCTAACAAGGGCAGAAGGCGGGGTACCAGGAGAATGGAGGAATTCAGCCAGGGAGAGAACTTGCTTCCAGTCGAGAATCCTGAGTGATCACTTTCTCTAGTAGAAGTTTGGCGATTATATGTCCCAAATTTTGAAAGCTAGTCAATTCGCATGTGTAAAACCGCAGGCACCAGAAGACAACAGACTAACAAATGATCAATGGGCTTGAGTCAGTGAGAAGAATCAGGGGTCACAACGTATAGATAAAGCAAAGGCAGCTGATAGCTGTGATACCATTCCTTTCAGAATTATATCCAATCAACAGCTGATCTCCCGTTATCGAGAAGTGCAAAGCGGCTTTGCTGGTGTCGGTATACCCTGAAGGATTGTATTCAATTAGATGCTATCCCAAGATATGTATTTAAACAGTATTATCGTCGAAAAGAGGGAATGTCACTGGCCCCCGCACTGCCCCACAGCAGGCACCCATCCAGGATTCTTCAGTGGCACTAAAGCGCTGAAGTCGCGTTGTCGCGTCTTCCGAACCCCCCACCAAACCCATCGTCTTCATCAACTAGGTGCGTCATGGTGTAAAGCTTTGTACCGTCCACCACCTACCACGATGGGTGCGAACGAGCCAAATACAATAGTCATATCCGACAACGAGACCGAAACTGACATCAGTGAACCTCAAAGACCTAGTACTAAAGCCCTTGGAAAGCGCAAGATCAAGATCGACTTCGAAGACAAGGAAGTATGGGATGCCGACTCAGACCTGGAGCTCCCCAAGATCAAGAAGCGCAGGGCTCCGCGTGCTTCCGCTGCCAAGGGAAAAATCAAAGGAAAAGCGAACACTCAGAAGAATACTCGACCGCCCAAGAAGGCCGCCGCTGCAGGTCGCAACCCCGAGGACACCGCAGAGGATGACTACGATATCGCCCAGGTCCCCGATTACCTCAAGGAGCGCCGGAAGGTATTCGACGATAATCGCGAGAGACTACAAGAGGCTGGACTGCTGCTGCCACCGGACTATTCCGATATTCGGTTCTTCGAAGATGAGCGGAAGGGAGCACTAGAAGAGCGACCCAAATTCGAGGAGAGCTCCAAGATCAAACCATGTCGACCATACGAAGACGTCGAGCTGGAATACTCCGCGGGCGTCATCCCGGCGTCTATCGCGCAATATCTCCGAGAGTATCAGATCGTTGGTGTCAAGTTTCTGCATCGGCTCTTTGTCTACCAAAGAGGTGGCATACTCGGAGATGACATGGGTCTGGGCAAGACAGTACAGGTCGCTAGCTTCCTCACGGCGGCCTTTGGGAAGACCGCTGACGAGCGCGATGGTAAACGCATGAGAAAACTCCGCGAATACCCTGATCGTTGGTATCCGCGGGTGCTGATCATATGCCCGGGATCCATCATCGAGAACTGGAAGAACGAGCTGAATCGCTGGGGCTGGTGGAAGGTTGACGTGTTTCATGGAGCCGGCAAAGAAGACGTCCTGGCTTCAGCCAAAGCTGGCTGCCTCGAGATTATGATCACCACATATACGACCTATAAGAATCACATGAGCTTGGTCAACACAGTCAAGTGGGATGCTGTCGTGGCCGACGAATGCCACCAGATCAAGGAGAAGACGTCCGAGATCACCAAGGCAATGAACAATATCAACGCCCTGTGTCGCATCGGCTTGACGGGCACCGCGATTCAAAACAAGTACGAAGAGCTATGGACGCTGCTCAATTGGACGAATCCGGGCCATTTCGGCACCCTCTCCGAATGGAACCAAACGATCACGAAACAACTGACACAAGGCCAGTCGCACGACGCAACGCTTTACCAGCTCAAAAGAGCCCGCGAAACCGCGAAGAAGCTTGTCAACAATTTGCTTCCTGGGTTCTTTCTTCGCCGAATGAAGACGCTGATCGCTCATCAACTTCCTAAAAAGAGCGATCGAGTCGTCTTCTGCCCCCTGACAGAGAGCCAGCAGGAAGCGTACATGAACTTCATCAGTAGGCCTGATGTGGAGCTTCTTCGTACGCTTTCAAATGACTGCGAGTGTGGATCGGGGACGGGCCAGGGCTGGTGTTGTAAGAAGACACTCGAGGACGGAACGTCTTGGCAGTCCATCATTTTTCCTTGTGTCACTACCCTGCAGAAGCTGTCGAACCACCTTACCCTGCTGATCCCCTCGGGCAACGATCTGGAGGATAAGCACAAGAGGGAGATGCGCACACTGCAAACATGCTGCCCCGAAAATTGGCAGTATCTCTACGAGAACCGAGATGCGATCGTAACGCTGGCGGACCCGGAGTTCTGTGGCAAGTGGAAAGTCCTCAAGAAACTGCTCAAATTCTGGCACAGCAACGGCGATAAAGTCCTGGTCTTCTCCCACAGCGTGCGTCTTCTGCGCATCCTCCAGCACCTTTTCCACAACACCAGCTACAGCGTGACCTACCTCGATGGCACAGTGAGCTATGAAGACCGGCAAAAGTCCGTGGACGACTTCAACTCTGATCCCACGCAGTTCGTCTTCTTGATCTCGACCAAGGCAGGAGGTGTCGGTCTCAACATTACCTCTGCCAACAAGGTCGTTATCGTTGATCCCCACTGGAACCCATCTTACGACCTCCAAGCCCAAGACCGGGCATATCGTATCGGGCAAGTTCGCGATGTTGACGTTTTCCGTCTCGTTTCATCGGGCACCATCGAGGAGATCGTTTATGCGAGGCAAATCTACAAGCAGCAGCAGGCAAACATCGGCTACACGGCCTCCTCCGAGCGCCGCTACTTCAAGGGCGTCCAACAAGACACCGACCGCAAAGGAGAACTCTTCGGTCTCGAAAACCTCTTTTCCTACCGCGAGAACCAACTCGTCATCCGCGACATCGTGAACAAGACAAACATTGCCGAAGCGAGAGCCGGAACCGGCATCACAATGTCCGACGTCGACATGGAAGAACTAGTCAAGGAGGAACACCTCGACGGCACCGTCAAACAAGAACCCACAGACGCAGACGACGGCGGCGCGAGCCAGCTGGCCGCCATACTGACGGCGAAGAACCAGAAAGCCCACCTCGACTCGGCGAAACCCAAAACCGACGCCGTGCAAGCCATTCTCTCCGCCGCGGGCGTCGAGTACACCCACGAGAACTCCGAGGTCATCGGCACCTCCAAGATCGAGCAGCAGCTCTCGCGCAAGGCCGAGATGGCCGGGAGCTCGGACGTCGACCCGGAAGGCGACAGCGCTCTCTTCGCCGATAGCCAGGTGTTTGACGCGCAGGCGCAGAAGCTGAAGGGCTTTCCCTACGTCTACAACCCGCCGGAAGACGTCATGAGGAGGCAGTTCTGTTCCATGGCCAAGGAGTTCGGGTTCGCGAGCCCCACCGAGTTCGCGCTCGTCGTGGGCAGCTGGACGCAGGAGCAGAGGCGCAACTGCCTCGAGACTTTCTACAAGGTCCGCGAAGGAAAGTTGCTGGCCGAGGCGACCGTCAAGGCGGAGACGCAGGCGGAGGACGCTGTCAGGAATGAGATGAAGGCCGAGCAGGGGGATGGCGTGAAGCTCGAGAGCAAGGTCGACTTTGATGCCGAGACGGAGGATGAGGCGGCCGACGAGGATGGAGAGCTTGGTGGTGATATCAAGAAGAAAGACGTTGTCAAAGCTGAGACGAGTGTGCCGACCGTGACGTCCAACAAAACGTCTATATTTATTTACGATACGGACGACGACGATGAACTTTAGGGCGTTTGTTTGGGTTGGGATGGATATGATACCCCCGTTGCTTGGAGGATTGTTTGACTGGTAATAAATGAGCCCTTGATCGCATATGAAATTGCCCTCATTGCTAGAATCAAGCCCAAGAGGGCATGGAACTGGGCGTGATTTCCATCAACGAGTTTACAAATCTACGTGCTTCAAGATGACGGTTCATTTGCCCCGTTATAGGATCGCGTCGTCCTTGTCATACAAATGAGCCACGTACCGTTACTCTAAGCAAACGCCCCGGAGTATCCGGGATCATGATAAGGTCGATGTCTGGCACCCGAAAATCGTATGCTGTCCAGATCGGAGAACATAGCCTGAGGATCCTGATCGATCAGGAGGAACGTATCGTCCGCAGCCCCGAGACCCTCCAACGCCGAGCCCGCGGCCTGCCGGTTCCTCATTGGTAGGGGCAGCTCGTGATCAGTCATGTACGAGATCTGTTCGTGATTGATCTGGCCTCCCAGCATCGGGTCTCCGTAGACTTGCGATGCGCGGCTTGCGGCACGGCTGGCCAGGTCCGATCCCGGCGGGGTCAACACGTCCGGGACTCTCCGTAGCCTCCTCGTCGCCCATTGTTCGTATATCCTATCCATGGCCTCTTCTAGCACAAATCGCTCGTACCGGTCCCGCGTCCCGGGGTCGTGCATGCTCAACACCTCCGATGATTTCGACGTCGTGGGTTTGTGGAGTACTCTCGAAAACTGCAAAGGTCTTCGGAAAGGACTTTGTCGATGTACGCAGACGCTGAACGGGGGTGGTCCGGTAAGATGCTGTCCCATATCGCGAACCACTTCTCCTCCTCCGTCTTGTCTGGATCGGCCCGGCGCTGGACGTCCTGACGCTGGACGCGGGTGAGGCCTCCGGGTCTGTGGCCCGATGCGACAACTAGACACTGGGTGCCGTTGAGGCGGGCTAGGATGTGCTCATCCTTAGCCTCCTCGTCCTCGAACTCGGCGCCGCAGCAGGGAGAGGTTATCGGGGCCTCGTGGAACTTGTACAGGTGTTGCTTGATGTACTCGATCTTGCCGAGGACTTTCTTGTAGCACTGGCGGTGGTTTTCTGGGTCCTTCTTCCAGACCGAAGGCGACAATCATTCAGGGATCCTTGGTCGCTTGTAGCCAGGAACGTCGTCGTCGTCGTCGTCATCGTCGGATTCTGTGCCCCCTTGAGTAGAAGGGAAGAGGTACGGGGAAGATCGAGAGAAGTGTGCGGATAAGTCTGCTGAAAGCTCAGCTAGATGTCGTAGCTGGCTATGTGCAGCAGTAGACCTTGGGGACTGTTGAATAGATTGGGCGAGTTTGCGAGGTGAAGGCCGAGTGCTGGACTCGTTGAATCCGATCGGGATTTGAATGCTCGGTCTCTGCGGTTTAGGTTGGTGGACAGTGTTCTCCGGTCGCAAGTCCGGTTTCCTTCTGACTTCCCTCAATGACTTGGCTTGGTGGATCTCGTTGGTATGCGGTCGTTCCGAGACTGAGTCATGCAAAGTTGAGCTCTCAGCAATATTGGTGGCCAGCGTAAGTCTGCGGAAAGACGGCCCAGCGTACCGAGACTCAGGGAAAGCTTCGTCTGTGTCCGAATCGCCGTATTCAAAGCCGGCGAAGGTATCTTGCTATTGACTTATTGGAAGTCGCGGAGCAACTGCCAGCATCTTCACGACTTTCGTCTGACGTTTGTGGATTCGGCCATCTGCGTCACGGCTATACTCAGACTGAATGCGCTCTTGACGAATGTCTGAGCCGTAGCGCGAGTTCCGTTGGAGTGCTTCTCGGTGCCACTGGATCCTGGTTGACTCTCTAGGCTGTCAATAGAGGGGCTGCTTCGACAATGCTTCCTCGGGTTACGGTGCGGTTCCTTTGGGCGATATGGCAAGCTTATAAATACCCCTGTTTCGAATGGAGAATGGCGTCTGCCGTGGTCGACTGTGGTGGGCGAGAGCTCTTCCGAAGGCATGTGGATTGTGGTGTCGTCGTCTAGCTCGTACTGCGCTGCAATTGCACGACGGGCTGCACGGCGCATGCGGAGAAGTTGAGCTGCTAGGTCGATGGAGGCCTTATCTGACTGAGATTTTGACGTGTTGACCGATAATTTTTGATGTGCGATAACGTCATCTTCATCATTAGACATGATTTCGGGAGGCCGACTTTCCAGAATCCTTCCGTGTCCCATGTTAGCAAATTGGAGTGCTGGCAAGTCTCGCAAGTGCGAAATATAGACGAATTGCTCGAAGGGACGCCTTTCTACATAAATCGCCAAATGGCGCGTTTGCGCTCTTCTTAGTTCGCAGGCTGCGCCGCTTGCTAGGGTCGCCTGGGGAGGCCGTCTGCCTGGCAGGGCATATTGGTGATGCGCCCAATGACGGCGGTGCCCATCACCGACATGACTTGTCGAACGATGAGAGACGCTGGCGGCGTAGCCTGCATCTTTGCGCAGCATACATCGCGCAGGCGCCTGCATGGCTAACCTCAGCAATTCGAAGCGGGCTAGGGACGCGAATTGCGATGTCTTGAGACGCATCAATGGCGCGTTCGTGCCCTCTGACTTTCCTCGGTTGAGCAAAACTTGATGGACGATGTCGAACGCCCTGAGCATCCAGACACACGCTCCTCATGATGATGGTATATCATCTCGAAAATTCCTCACGTTTGAGGCAGCGTGGAGAGAAGAATAAACTGTATCCTCAAATTAGCATCACCGTATTCGATTGAAGAGAAGCTTGCGCTGGAAAAGATCAACCAATTCGGAGATCCAAAGCCCGTACCTCTTGTCTTAAACATGTCTCAGCAATACGCTCTCTCCGCAGCCGCAACATCAGATGCTCAGTGAGGGCTGCTTCTCCCCAGAGCATGGTTGAAGTGGTGTGCTGACGTATCCACCAGGACCACCAGCTCCTCCACATCGCCGATAATGGAGACATGGCTTATGAGCTCATCAGGGCCATCCGACAGGCTTATCTATATTGCCCAAGAATGGCCATCGAACAGCCAGATATCATCCAGCAGACTATGCCAGACGCAGCGAAGCGTTGCCGAATGGGATAGGCAATGGCGACAGGCGGGCCAATCGTGGTCAAACGGCCCCCGTGGCTTGCCCACAATAGGCGCATGACATGCATGGGACTTCAGTAAGGCGGCCTGGCGGACCACCAGACTCCAACGCGACTCTGTCGGCGATACGGCTCGGTCGCATTCCGACCGGCAGCGAAAAATTGTAAACGCCGCATGATGTTTTGTCGAAGATGTTGACGAAGGCGCTTGTCGTCCCAGAGGACATCATGGCTGGCGTATGAATCGGAGTGGGACACGAGCATGACGGACGTCGATGTGATGGAGCTCGAGCGGGAACTAGACTGGAGGCCGCAAGTGGATACGGCGAGTGATCTTGTTGTGTACGATAATGGAATTAGGGCTCCCCTGAGCCCCGGTATAGGCATAGACGCGCTTCTCAACGTTGCGTCCCTCATCAAGGAAGGTCGACTATCTCTTTCCACTTATAAGCGGCCGGCCCCCGGCCTCGCGCATGATTACTCGAGCTTCCACTCTGACATTTTGCTGAGTTTCGGAAGACCGCTCGTGGCTTTACCGATTCCGAGAATTCGCCTTTCAGGTACTGTCAGGCCCCTCGTTTCGCACCCGCCCACTCACTGACCACTGTTAGGCACCCTCCTTCGTCTCGCCAGTCGCGTACCATGTTGTCCTTCGCCGAAACCAAGGCGCTGTTCTGGGGTCTCGTGGGCCCCTGGATCTTTCTTTGGAACGCTTTCACCTTTCTTCCCGGGACCATCCTCCGTCTCGTGAGCGCCGGCGACTTCAAGAGACTCCTTTCCTTGTCTCGCCTCCAAGATGCTTGGTTTGATGCTTTCTGGAGCTGGTGGGGTCCAAAGATCCGCGAGGGGAATAGCGACAGTATGGTGGCGCTCCTCGAGGGCCGAGTCGCGAACGCAAAGGTGGTCGAGGAAGCCGTCCACCCGCCCGTAAGTGGCGTTGTCCTGGAGATCGGCCCCGGCGCGGGGCTTTGGGTGAACCTCTTCGCGAAGAACCGGCCGGCTACTATGGCTGCCGGCGGTATTAAGCGCAAGATCGCCGATGGCGTGACACGGGTTTTCGGCGTCGAGCCCAATACCGAGGTGCACCCCATGTTGAAGAAGCGAGTGGCGGAGGCCGGGCTTGAGGGGACGTACGAGATTGTACCTGCTGGCATCGAGTCGTTGAACGACCCGACCGTGTGGGAGGGCAAGATAGAGAAGGGGAGCGTCGATTGCATAGTCTCAATCCTCTGCTTGTGTAGTATCCCTGAACCGGAGAAGAACATTGCCGAGCTCCATTCGTACCTAAAGAAGGGCGGGAGGTGGTATTTTTACGAGCACGTCCAAGTGTCGTACAACTGGCCGCTACGGTTTTACCAACGTAGGTTAACTCTGCAAGCTACCTCGAGGCAAATGCTGACGTGTTTCCGGGCAGGCATCGTTAACATCGTATGGCCACGTACCTTGAACGGCTGCCAGCTTTGCAGAAACACCCGCAAGACGTTGCAAGACGCAGGACCGTGGGAGGACATGGATATCGCGCAGCCACCGATTGAGCCCTGGTATCAAATTGTGCCGCACATCTTCGGCACGCTCACGAAATGACTCACTCGGAACGCGAACCAGCAGCTTCTGCGAAATTGTTGCTGGTGTCGGCTGGGTTCGTGAAAGCGATCGCCCGGTTCGTTTTCGTGTGCTTGACTTGCAGGTGAATACAACAGAAGCAATAGAACGGCCAGGGACTGTTGCGGGAAGTCCCACTCAGCACGACCCGGGTCAATTGTTACACAAAGGAAATGGATAAGCAATTCTTGTATTCATGCATGTAGTAATACCGCGTCCAACATGTCCTGCTCTTCACTTGCTTCCCACCCTTCCATGGCTGTCATTCCAGTGTTCTCCAGCCAAACACCGCGTCCGCACGACTGTTTTTCGCTTACTCAGAATCAATTTTATAATTCTTGTTCGGGTTGAGTGGTTTCGGCAAATATTTGGTTTCGCAAGTGCTGAAGCTGACTGGCTTGCCGATGAGTTTGATTTGTGTGCAGCCCTTGAAGGCGGCGCCCTTGGACGGCGAGAAGATGTGGCGCATTGTTGTAGAGTCGGGAGATGCAGATTGACCAGACACAGGACAAGCGTAGAAAAAGCTTTGCTTGTTGCGGCCATCCGCTGTTTCGTAGAATGTTGGCAGTTTTGATCCATCGTGCATGCGGGTGTTCCTGAACCAGAATCCGTCTGAGCCACCAATTTCGTGCTGTTCCTTGCACAAAAACTGCTCTTTTTCCTTGCCAATTCGGCATTTCATGTCCAAGTTCCAGACACGGTTCAGGCAGCATGTCTCTTTACAAAACATTACCGGATCGAGTTTTCCTCCAAGCGAAAGCGCATCCGATCGCCCCTGTCTCACAAGGCCAGAGACATTGTTAGCTGGGGTGACTCCTCCGAGAGGAATGGCTTCCAAGTAGAAGCAGCACTTTTCAGACTGGAAATCAATCAATGAACTGGGGGTTGCATCTGAGGGTGCTGCTGTGATGGCTGTGGCCGCGGAGATGACCAACAGCGAGAGAGCGATTGGGGAATGCATGTTGTTGGTGGTTTCGCGGATTGAGGAGGGTGTGTGATCTCAAAAGACAGACGACAACGTTTGCAGTCCCAATGAGCAAGGGTGATGAACGACAAGAAAGTGGGATGTCGGGTGGGAATGCTGGTTGTGATACTGGTGCTGGTTGTTGTTGAGGTTGAAGTTGGGATGGTCCAAAGGGAATAGGAGAGGCATTGAATACCTACCTAGGCAGAGGGATGGGACTGTTTCTTGGGAGGCCATCGACCTTTCCTCACGAGATAGACTGCCGTCTGACTTCTTGAAGCTTCTTTCCCGCATGTGTCTTAATCTTGATTCCTCGGGAAGGTGTAGCTGTTGACTCGACCAAAAAGGCACAGAGGCGTCTTGCGTTTCCCCGTTTAAGCTGGCGCGACTGGCACGGAATTTGGGCTTACCTGGTTGTCTGCTCCTACGTTTTCAAAAGAACGCAAAGAAGATGGAAGACCTCGGGCACTCTTCCTGCAGTGTTAGTTTTCCTTCGAGACTGACCGGGACGGGAATCTCGCGGATCAGGGACGAAGTTCCTCCGAAAGACCGACTATCTCCAGGTCCCGACATTTGATGGGGAGAAAGGCATCCTTGGATACCTGAGTAGAGCATCATGAATTTGAAGTCGTCGAAGGCCTTCAATGCACATACGTTGATGGAGTGAAACTTCAGCTGAATCCATTCAACTTCACCAGCCACCTGGCATTGATATAAAGACAAACCACTGCTGCGCAACTGATTTCATGAGCTAGATAACGTTCGTTGTAACAACTTCCATTCCCTCTCACGAAATTGAGGACAATGGCTGGGCGCCGACGCGCTTGGCTTCTTCGTTGAGGGCATCCACCTCGGCTTGTACAAGGGGAATGCCGGTCTTTTCTCTCTCTTGCTGATTGAGCTGCTCGATCTCTCCTGGGAAGTAGATGCGCTCAACACCGGCTGCTTTGTCCGATCCAACAACACGTTGATAGAGGTAGTCCATCCTCTCTCGGAAATCTTCCAAGCTCATGAAAAGATCTGGCTTGATGGCGACCAGAAAATGGCCTACATCTGCAGGCTTTGATGGGTCGTACGGATTTGTTACGTGTCCGGCAAAAGCAGAGCCAGAAAGCACACCTGAAAAGACATCCATCATGATGGACAAAGCCGAACCCTTGGGGCCGCCCATTGGGAGCATAACGCCACCCAACGCAGCTGTCGGGTCGTCCGTCGGGCGACCCTCGGCATCGAGAGCCCAGTCCAACGGGATCTTCTCACCGCGCCTCTTCGCCTTGTAGATCTTGCCTCGGGCCGCGACCGACGGGGCCATATCGAGGATGAAAGGCTTGTCCTTCCCGGGGGCGCCACAAGCAATGGGCGAAACCCCCATGAGCTTACTCTTGCCGCCCCAGACGGGTAGTGCTGGACTTGAGTTTGTGAATACAAGACTCATCATGTCCGCGTCAATAGCTTGCTGGACAAGCCACGCACTCATGCCGAAGTGGTTTGAGTGCTTGATGCTGGCCATGCCGATGCCGAAAACCTTGGCGGATTCGATGGCGGCTGCCATGCCCATGCTCGCGGCAACGAAGCCGAAGCCGTTCTGGCCGTCAACTTGGGCGACGGCAGGGGTCACCTGCCGGAGCTCCGGCTTGGCAGCGGCGTTGAGGACGCCCTGTCGGATCCGCTCCATGTACGACGGAATGCGGTTCATGCCGTGGGTGTCTACGCCGCGGAGGTCGGCGGCAACGAGACAGCGGGCGACGATGGCGGCATGCTCAACAGAGACGCCATTTCCTTTGAGAACGTCCTCGACGAGACGTTTGGCCTCGGAGGCCGAGACGTGAATCTTGGGTTCTGATAAGTCTGCCATTGTTCAGTCTTTAGAACAACACTGTGCTGTATGCCGAGTTGGAGTTGTCAGTGATATGATTGTGTTTGGCGAAGTTGAATGATGCAAAATTTGACTGTGATAGCGAAAGTTTGTGTTTTTAAATTGATCGAATCAAAACAATTATGAGATCGAGGAAAACTGAGCAGGCGCCTAGGGCAGGTCGTTTAGTGAATCTTGCGATGATATTCAAACGTACAGTTGCGTTGAGCGTCTTTCGACTGTGCGGGCGAATCCCGTCCCCAACACACCTCAGGTACCTAGGTACCTGTCTGGCTGCGGGGTTTCCCCGCACCATCCGCCCCCCCTGCCCTTTTCAGATTTAATAGTAGTTCTTCGTCCCACATCGGACAATTCCCGAATCCCTTCATCATTCAGCTTCAGTTTGTTTCAACTGTTTCTGGAAATCACAGGTCCTGGCGTCGTGCGTTATCTGCTGTCCAGGAATATGCCCGACTCGATCACTCCAAGGCCGTCAAGTCGGCACACGCGGAGAACGGCCCGGCTGCGTCTGGCGTGCGCCCGCTGCCAGAGACGGAAGATCCGTGTAAGTGTGGACCGCAAGTCCCGGCCCCTCTGTGCGGTCCGGATGCTGATTGGGTGCAGTGTGATGGTCAACTACCGGCATGTAACAACTGCAAGAAAGCCTCCGTTGCTTGTACCGATGGCGAGAGTGTCCGGCTCCGAGACCTGCCAAGAGCGTAAGCATTGTCTGTTACCCCACTCACCCCGACGTTTCTAATGAGACTGAAGGCAAATATCCAACTTGAAAGATCGGGTCCGATGGCTTGAAGGCATTGTCCGCGAGAGATGTCCGGATGTTGACCTAGATCAAGGTCCATCCGCCGACTTCGACATAAATGTTGATGGCGATGAAACCTTGGTTGACGAGTCAGCCATCAACGATGGTAGCGTCCGACCAGAAGATCGTTCGGGCCAACAAGATGCCAATGAATCTAGACCTCAGCAATCTGTCTCTTCTGAACCTCCGTCTAATCCCCATCCGAGCCGCCCAGAAACAAGGGTGGTTGACCCTTCAGGCAGCAACGCGTTATCACATGAAATCGGAATGGTTTCTCTGGGCAGCAACCAAGATCCCAAATATATCGGGCCATCTAGCGGGTACTTCCTGGCTCGTCTGATGCTCAACTCTACTCGTCAAGATGATCAGTCAGCATGGCCGTCCAAGACTTCGGCCCAGAATAGTCCGTTTCCTACTGCCCTGGTAGAAGCCATGCAAGGTCCACTACCGTTGCCGGGAAAGGAACAGGCCAGACAACTAGCAGAGATGTACTTCGACGTCATCAATGTACAGTATCCCATCCTGCATCAACCGACTTTCATGATGCTGCTGGACCAGGTTTGTGAGAATGGCTTGGAGGCAGACCAGGGTCCCATCGGTGCCTTCCAGGTCTTCATGGTTCTTGCACTAGGAGCAACGGTGCTTTCACGGCGAACAAGAGCACGTCTTTCCGGAGAGTCGTACTGTTTGTCAGCTCTGCAGTACTTCGACCGCATCAACGTCGAGAACTCCATCCGTGGCTTACAATGCCTGCTGTTACTAACATTATTTACCATGCACAGCGCCTGTATGCGCCTAGATGTATGGTATCTCAACTACCAGTGCATTGCTGCAGTCCTCGATCTCGGACTTCAGCGAGATATCAATGTGAATGCCGGCATTTCACTCTTGGAGCAAGAAATGCGGACAAGAATCTTCTGGGTCGTTCTGACCCTTGATCGGATGATTGCTACCATGATGGGCCGCCCAATTGGCCTACGCGATGAAGCCTGTGATCTTAGAGTTCGTCTCCCACAAGACCGAGAAATGAATAGCCGCTAACCAGACAAGCTCCCTCAAAACATAGAGGATATGGCCTTGCAAGGCTTTGCCCAGCCACAAGCCGCATCAGTATCAGGCCGCATGGCGTTTTCGATACATCTCTTCCGCCTTGCAAAACTGAACTCGGAGTTCAAATATGTTGCCAACAGCATAGTTCGCGACACCCCTCGCTACGCTTACCCAGCGGTGATTGATATCCACGAGTGGCAGCAGGGGATGCTTCAACAACTGAACGAGTGGTACGATGCCATCCCTCGACTACCTGGCACGGAGTATATCCAGTTGGTCTGCCAGACGCGATATCACGGCCTGAGAATGCTCCTGTTGCGCCCCAGCCCCGCGATTCCGAACCCTTCGTCCGAGTCGCTGAAGAAATGTTTCGATGCTGCTTGTCAAAGCATACGTCTTCTTGATCAGATGTACAAGCAAAACCTTCTCATGCACGCCTGGGACACTCCGCATTCAGTCGTGCTGAGCATAATCACGATGCTCTACTGCATCAAAATGGTACCTGATACTGCGCGACAAACACCTCTGGACTCCATAATGTCCGACTTTGGCGCTGGGCTTGGGGTATTGGCCGCGACGGGGGAGCATTGGTCAGGGGCAAAGCGTTGCAGAGACGTACTCGACGACATGATCCGGGCTACCATCCGTTGGATGAAAGACGTCACGAGCCAGCCTGTCTCCTTGGGCGTCCAGACCCAGCGACGCTCGTCACGACTTGATCCGGCCGACAACCAGCCAATCAACCCGTACGACTCCAGCATGAACGGAACAACAGCGAGGATGGGTATTTCTGCAGGTCTTCCTCATTCGATGGCCATGCCTGCAATGACAGCGAATGGTTCGGAAGCCTGTCTGCCCCAAGACCCGTTCGAATCATTTCTCGCCAACACATCCTTTGGAGACCAGTTTCAGATGGGCGACGCATCAAACTTGGACAACATCATGCGAGGCCTCTTCGACGATTTTATACCAACGTACTCAAACTTTGCGTAAGAGCACAATAGGGCGAATTGCCGGGCCATGTAAGATCAACATGTTTTAATACAGCGAACTTCATTAATCCTCTTCAAAATCATGATGGGCCATGTGCCGTCAGGAAATCAAAGTCCGCTCCTCCCTCGGCCTGGTTGACCTCGCGGAGATACAGTCCTCGGTAGCCCCTAGTGCGCTTCTTCGCCATCCACGGGGCCTTACTTCCACCATTCGCCTCTTCTTTCTCCAGCACTTGAAGCTTCTCATCTATCCTCCTCCGAATCTCCTCATCCGAGATCTCGACTTTGATAAGCCTTTTTTCAGCGTCAAAGGTGATGATGTCTCCGTCTCTCACAACGCCTAGCACGGACTCTGGATCCGCGGCCTCTGGCGAGATGTGTAGGACGATCGTTCCTCCCGCAGTACCACTCATTCTGCCATCCGACAAGCGCAACATATCTTGCACCCCTTGAGATGCAAGCTTTCGGGGGATGGGTATCAGCCCCGCCTCTGGCATTCCCGGGTTTCCCACGGGGCCGATGTTCTGCAGTACGAGAACGCTGTCCGGCGTGACCTGCAAATCCGGGTCGTCAATTCGCAGGGCGAGGTCCGCGGAACCGGCGAAGACGACAGCGGGGCCGGAGTGCTTCAAAAGATGCCGGTACTTGGAGGCACTCTGCTTGATAACAGCACCGCCAGGAGCTATGTTCCCTCGCAGGACAGCTAGAGCAGAAGCGGGGTACAGCGGGTCATTGAACGGCTGCAAACAGTTGACCAAGCTGTCTCTCGGGACAGGAATAAAAGGGGTTGTCGCCAGCTCTTCGCCCAGCGTCTTACCCGTCACCGTCATCGCGTCCAAGTACAAGAGCGGCTTGATCTCGTGCAACAGGGCCAGCATGCCGCCAGAGTTATGGAAGTCGGTCATGTAGTTGTCACCGCTGGGCTTGAGATCGACAATGAGTGGTGTTTTGCGGCCAATCTCGTCTATGGTGTCAAGGGTAATGGTGCCGGCGACTGCGGGGTGGCGTCCGATGATGGCAAGTAAATGAACGACGGCGTTTGTTGAGCCGCCGATGGCTTGCAGGACGGTAATGGCGTTCAAGAAGGATTCGCGGGTGAGAAGCTCTTGGGGCTTGAGTTTCTTCTGGTGTAGAGCGACAGCAAGACCGCCCGTCTGCTCGGCGATACGGAGCCTGGAGGAAGATACGGCCGGTGCTGTTGCACCTGCGAATGGCATCATGCCCAGGCCGACCAGGATGCATGCCATCGTCGATGCGGTTCCCATAACACCACAAGTTCCTCCCTGACGCAATCAGCGTCTCTTCGGTCGACTTCTTGGGGGGTTACTCACCGTTGGCGCAAGCTCATCATTGATGGCTGAGATGTCTTCGATATCGATTTTCCCGGCTCTGTACGCCGCCCAGTTGTTTCGGCAGTCTGTGCATGCACCAATTCTCACTCCCTTGTGGCTACCGGGCATCATCGGTCCCGTGACGAGGTGCAAGATGGGCTTATTTGCGGAAATACCACCCATCAGTTGAGCGGGGGTTGTCTTGTCGCATCCTGTCCAGCCGTTTAGCACCTCCTCTGGTCTCGCACTGCCAGGGAAGATAGCTCACCTCCGATGAGAACAACAGCGTCACACGGCTGCGCCTTGATCATCTCCTCCGTGTCCATGCTCATCAGGTTCCTCAAATACATGCTCGTCGGCGAAGCAAAACTCTCGGCGATGCTGATGGTGGGGAAGTCTATCGCCAAGCCGCCATTGAGTTGCACGCCACGCTTCACGGCCTCCATCAACTGCGGCACGTTCGCGTGGCACGGGTTGAAGCTGGAGTAGGTGTTGACGATGCCAATGATGGGTCGCGAGAGGGCATCTTCGCTGTAGCCGAGGGCCTTGATGAAGACCTTGCGCAAGAACAAGGAGAAGTGGGCGTCGCCGTACGAAGTCAGACCTTGACGCAATCCAGAGGAATTGGGGTCGATGGGTGTCGACAGGTCATAATCGCCAGTCACCGGCTTCTTTTCGGGGTTTGATGTCGTCGTTGGTTCGGTCATTTTCTTGTTGGTGTTAGTCGTTGTATTACTGAATGCAATCAATGCATGCAATGAATGGTATTAGTATTCCTTCTTTTCTGGTTGGCTAGCACGCCTTATCCGAGTCCTGGGTGAAGTGCGGGGACTCCGCATGTCGTGATCCCGCCGGCAATAGGACGGCCGGTGGTGTCGGATCTCTTGTCCGCGACGGACGGACTTTCTCCGTTCTTTGGTGAACTGCAGCAACTCGCGACCACGCAGTCCTGTCTTCAGTTATCAGGGCGGGTTTTGAATATGTTTTTGAAATCATTTACATCTATGTAATATTATTTAAAATTACAGGAGAGGTGCAGAATCGTGTTTCGCTCATTTGTGTCGTTATCAACCATTTTCGCCTGGCAGCATTCGAGACCCATCTTTTCCGCTCCTTTTCCGTCATCACTTACATCGCCATGCTCGACCTCACAGGGAAAGTCGCCCTAGTCATCGGACTTGGCCAGACAGGTTCAGATGGTTGGGGCATACAGGGCGCCATCGTCTTTGGCGGAAACCGCACCGTCGAGTCGACCGCCAAGACCAGGACGGCCATTGAGGAAAGGGGGGGGCAGCCTGCGACGTTGTCGCGACGGACGCCACGTCTTCCGAGTCCGTAAAGGCTCTGGTGGACGCGTGTCTGGCCAGACACGGCCGCATCGACATCCTCCTGGCGAACGTCGGCCAGTCACAGCCCGGCTGTCCTGGCGACGATGTCCGAGGAGACCTGGGACTCCCAGGTCGAGCTCAACCTCAAAACCGTGTACCTGGCGTGTCACCACGTCCTGCCCGTGATGGAGGAGCAGGCGACGGGCGGGAGCGTGGTCTGCGTCTCGAGCATCGCCGGCCTGCGCTACGTCGGCAAGCCGCAGGTCGCCTACAACACGACAAAGGCCGCGATCATGCAGTTTGTCAAAGCGACGGCTGTGACGTACGCGCCGAAGAAGGTCCTGCTGAACACCGTCGTGCCGGGATTGATGGAGACGCCGTACACCAAAGAGCTTGGCATCGAGGTTCCCGATGGAAGGGGGGATATGAGGCGTTTAAGAAGATGAGGGACGATCAGGTGCCGATGGGGAGGATGGGCGATGCGTGGGATGTTGCGAATGCGGCTGCGTTTCTTGTTTCGGATGAAGTGAGATATAACACGGGACAAAGGATCGTAGTTGATGGTGGGATCACTTCGTCGACAGGACGTGCTTAGAAAACGCTACCAATGACGGATTTCCGACTACAACACCGAACCTGGATTCTCCGTGTCTCTTTTGTTGGATGGAAAACACGTTCTATCGGAAATATGGACTTCCACATCTTCCAAACAGAGCAATGCTCGAGTGAAAATTCTAGGAGATGGCCATTCAAGGACAGAAGCAAATGACACCTGACATATGGAGGTTCCTTGATTCAGAGTTGTCGCTGAATAAAACTGTGATCAAGCTTTCAATGCCTGTACAGTCTATTATTTGGCTCTAATACGCCGGGTCTAGACGATATGACGGAAGTTCTTGGGTATCATGAAGGAATAACTAGACAGACAGAACTACGAAACTCCATTAATCATGCCTTTGGCAACAAAATCCCACATATGCTCATCTTCCTGATCGACTTCAAAGTCGAATCTCGTAACATCCTCTTTGAATGGCCAGAGATACGTGCTCGTAACTCTTCGAATTTGAAACCCAGTTAGCCAAAAATCTAGTGTCACATCAGGATGACTCGTACCTGTGATGTTCCGCGCTAGCCTGATACTCTTCGAGGGCTTGACGATCCTGATGGAAGCTCAAGAGCGCAAAGTGGTAGCCTTTGCTTCTCTCAATGGGATCCGTAATGGATGGGCCACCGACGACAAGTCTCTGTGCCTTGACACAGGAAAGGGTCTTGAGTGTCTTGAGTTCTCCGACGAACGTTGCCTTGTGTTCGTCCGTCACGTCCGGACGAAACTTGAAAAGAACTATAGACCGTCTTAGTTTTGAAGTGACAGAACCCCTTGATCATCAACCAGGATATTTACCAATATGAACGACAGTCATGTTGAGAGTGTTGTCTGTTCCCGAGGAACACGGGCAGGTGAAACCGTGACAAGTTGTAGGATCGCGAATGACAGACAACTTCTGTCGACGCCAAATAATTCTCAAGACAACAAAATCTGCACCGCTTTTGAAGAGAGAGGGCATGCTCCGTTTTACTCTGACTCGATCTTTTGGAATGGTCTTGTTGAACTGACTTGTGGGTATGCAAAGACGGGTCAATCCCGCGCATCACTCACGCAGTCCGCCGTGGTCCACACAAGCGTCGGGAATTGTCCGTCAAAGCCCTTCAACGGCCTCCAAGCCCCGCTATCGGCATCATGAAGCAGCGACCCGATTCTGCTTCGGCGAGTTGATTCGGCACCGCTTCAACCTCCCGTTAGAACATCAATCGGGTTTGAGAGCTCTCAAATGATGGTTGAGTGTCCGGAAATGGGGCGAACTTACCCGTGTCTCTGATCGAATATGGTCAAAGTCGGAGAACGTCATGCTCCCCATGGATTATGGTAGGAATTAGTTTTCCGGACGATACTCCTATTGATTATATTATCATTTGCAGAAGGGCGTTCGTAGTCTAATACATTCCCCTCAGTTTTCCAACGTCGGTAAGATTTCCGATATTGAGAAACGCATCGTACGCTCTCGTCGCTCTTTCCTGACCGATGGCAATAGTGACCTGATCCAAAAACTTCTTCTTCAGGTCTTCCACTGTGAGCGGGTTCTCCCTGCTACCGATGGCATTCACCACATGCTTTTCGAGTTTGGTTCCGTCGTTGAAGTTGACTGTCATGTATCCTTGCGCGTTATCCACGTTCGCGTCCGTTGTCACATTCACCTTCTTCCGCAACCCAACAACCGTTTCGTTCTTAACCACAGCGTTGGTAAACTCCTTGGGAGCAGCCTCACCATAGATGAGGCCCACTGCTGTCGCGTGGTAGATGCTGAACTTCCCCTCGAGGCCGGTCTGCGGATCCGTCTTTCCCGTGAGAATGAGAACCTGCGGGTTGACGCGTAACTGAACGGATTCAATATCAGAGATGGATTTGCCTTCTTCGATGCTCTGGTTATGCAGCTGTATGGCCGCATCTATCGAAGGGTGCATGACGATCCCGCAAGGAAAAGGCTTGAACGTGTTCTTCTCCGTCTCCCATATCCGACCTAGCTGATCAAAGTAATCCGTCGCGTTTTCCCGCGTGCTGACGACATGCAGCCAGCCGAACTCGGCCTCGAGGCCTCGCAGCGAACTGGTGTAGTTGTTTTTGGCAAGGAGTGCAGCGAGCATGCCGCCTTGTGCCGCCCTTCCAACATGAAAAGACTTTGTGTCTGAGCCGAAGTACTCCTGCATCCCGACAACCTGGGCCGCGGCTATGCCGATGGCGTTCTGCACGGTGACAGTGTCAGACCCGAGAAGCTTGCTCACCGCCACCGCCGCGCCGATCGAGCCCGTAGTGCTGGTGATGTGCCACCCGGCGTCGTAGTGTTCTGGATAGACGGAAAGACCTAGCTTGCACTCCGCCTCGACGCCGGCTACAAACGCCGTGATGAAGTCGTGGCCCGAGACGGGCGCCTTCCACTCGGCGACGGCGAAGAGCGCGCTGGCGACGGGGCCGGCGGGATGGATGATGGTTTCGAGGTGAGTGTCGTCGTAGTCGTCCACATGTGACGCGATGCCGTTGATCAAGGCCGCCGTCTGGGCATCCGCGTATCCGGAGCTGATGGAGTCGTCGGCGCCGAGGATGCTTGATGTGGGAGGGCCGCTGAAATCTGCGAGAGTTATGTTTTGGGCAATCCGGGGCGCGTCCTGGATGTAACCTCCGATGGCGCATCCGGCCCAGTTGTAGATGCTCTTGACGGCGGCATCAACTACACCGCTCGAGAGGTTGGCATAAGTCAGGTTCGTTGTCCATGTCGCTAACTGAAGAGTTGCCATCTTGGACTTTTGAGGAGACGGCCTGCCTTTTCCGGCTCCATCTCCAACATCGGACGGGTTGTGCATTTCACCTGAGAATCCTTGGTCGTGTTAGAACCGGAATGTGACGTGAGGTTTACCGGCCGGGCGGATTCTCGGCAACCAACGAGTGTGAGCGACCGAGATCGCTCCAGTGAAGTCAGGAAGAGGCAGGCCACATGTGGCAGACGGCGATCGCATCTAGGAAATACCGGGGATGGCGGGGTAAAAGGGCGCGGGCTGTTCATCCAGTCTTTGCGCTTAAGGTTATTTCCGGATGGTGGCTAGCTGGGAAGCGGCAATCTGGAAGTTTGTTTTACGCCAGAAGTCCAGCTTTTAGCTAATCAAATTACGTGATCCAAGTTTACTTCCGTGGTCAAATACAGGTTTCCTGGACTGTGAGATTCGGAAGGATGTTGAGAATCTCATGATCTTCAACAACTGACTGAGACAATCCAAGTGTTGTACTCGGCAGTCAACTCTCGGTTATCAGGTTGGTTCGCTCGCCGCCCGCGCTTCTCTTAGCATGACTGGTTGCTGTTGCTTGCCTCCGTCGAATTTCATCCAGCCAATCTCCTTGAAACCAGACCGTTCATACAGCCCTCTTCCAGGCACGCTGGACTCCAACACTGCGGGGACGTTTTCCTCCTCACTTCGGTCGAGTCCCCAGCTTAATAGCTTCTTTCCGACACCGCGTCTTTGGAATTCAGGAGCTATGGCCAACCAGCTAAGACGCCATCGTTCTGCGGGGTATAGCTTTTCGGCTTCATGGACCGAAGCCAAGAGTTCGTAGATTCTAGCAATAGATAATTGCCCGAAGACTATGAGACAGACGTACTTGAAGAGAACGTGGAGTCTCGTCAGTCCTGGATTGCAACGTTAGCCTCCTGCTTCCATCGGACCTGCCGGTGTCTCGTTAGCAACTTACTCTTTGTCAGGCTGTCCCCTTGCCAGCTTCGGGCGACCTCTGCTGTGCCATGACGCCTCCATACGCAGAAACCAATCGGGCGACGAAGGTCTTTGGAGGCGTCTTCACAAGCAGCTAAGATAACCGTTCCCGGTTGACTAAATTCGTCCAAGAGAATGAGATGCCAGAATTTTCTGAATTTGTCAGGGTATTTGTGGCGGTCTGGGACCAGCCAACCCAAAACCGCGTCGTCCGAAAACGCCTTGGAGGCCAAGTCGGCTAGTTTTTGTAGTTGGTCTGATGAGTGGACTCGGACAAGCGTCGGGGGGCGTTGCATCCTGAAAGCCTTTCAGACGACTGCCGATCTGCCCACGCAGAGATTAATAGAGTGACTGTGGAATAGTACGGAAGTCTAATAAGTTGGAGGTGGGAACAACGATGTTTTTCAACCGAGTAGCCCAGCTGGCGCTGTTGGGGCCCGCGTAAACTCTTGGATAAAAATGAAGCAAGCACCATGCCGATGGCCCAATGCAAACATGGATGTGAGCGGTCGAATCTGGCAACGCTCGCCTACATCACCCGAGGCTCACAGACTCTCCACAAAGACCCATGTACTAGTAGTTCACGATGAGCTGCCGTTGGTCTTGAACAAGGAACTCAGTGGATCTCTCTTGGTTTTCCTCTTGGCAAGATTGAAGAGATGGACCAGCTGTCGTAAGGAACAGCCCGTTTCTCCCATCATCTTCACTTACCGTCATATCAAACGATTAACACCCGTTGTCTAGGTTACAACATCGCCCCAGGCAGCTGAAAACATGACGGGGCGAATAATATTGCGTGACATTAAGATCACGTAGAGTCACTTCTAGCGATACATTCGGGGTGAGGGCCCGCATAAACGGTCCGGCCTCCGCGGAGTGCGGACCACCGAGCCCACTTTCCTCATGAGGAAATGACACCGGCCGGGCGGGCGCCGACTTGCGCTAGGAAGGTTGAAATTCTCATGCCATGCTTGCCTGCTCAGCCGTATGGCTTTCTCAATTCCGACGGTGAGCGGCGCTATTCGTTCTTTTGAGAAGTCTCTTCCCACCCTGCAGCCCTTTCTCAGAATACAAAGTCAGAAAAGAAAAAGTCTCTTCTACACTTTAGTTTCCTTCTCACTAGAGACCTCGACATGCATCATGTCATATACCTTCTAGTGTCTTTTGCCCTCGGTCGTTTGTCTTATACTTCCCGAGTCTGAAGTCACGCCTCCAAAGAGACTGACCAAGCATGAAGAGGGCCCACCAAGTTGCCACGAAGACAGTATTGACCGCGAAACCTTTGCGCCGCTTGGGCGCTGTTTACGTGTCGTTGGCGAGAGATGTCGAGGATGGGCACGGGTAGCATTACCTTCCACGACAGGGAAGACGGTAATGGGATAGAAACTGAAGAAGATCCAACCGCATGTCATCTGTAATGCTGTTAGAGCTTGTTACAGGAGTACAAACGCCCCAGATGCTTACCATGGCTCCAGTTGTGAACGCCCTGGCTTCCTTGTCGTCTTTCATGACCATGTTGACCCACGGTAACAGAATGGGTACGACGCGACTCGTAAGTCCGAGCATGTAGTAGACGGCGACTGCAGATGAGTGTCAGTCGGTAATGGTACCTATTGAGTCATACAAAGGTTGCCGTATGAGCGCTTGCAGTGCAAGCCGGTAGGGATGTCCCATATCAAGAGGCACACGTTGGCGAAGAAAAGAACTACCGCCACCACGCACATGACACACCATATGGGGTAGGTCATTCACAATGAGGTGGCAGTGACGCCAGCTACAATAGCGATAGCCTGTACGCCAGTCGGAATAGTGTTTATCTGAGCGACGGTCCAGGTGCCGTTGAGGTCTGCCTCATGCTTGAGCCAGAGCGCCATTTGTCCCGAAACATATGAGGTGCGCTGGAAGCTGTGGGATGTTAGCGGCGTCACTCATATCATCCTCCATATGTACGACTTACAAGATGTAGGTGAAGACAGCAACATAAAAGTGCCAGTGAGTGAATACGCGCTTCAGCATTCTCTAGCCAATCTTCTTACTCTCCTTAACACCATCGTCTCTCATCTGCGCCTGCGCAAGTTTCTGCTCGGCCTCGGTGAGCCACCAGACCTTGGGACTCGTTGGTAGACCAGGAAATAGGAAGTATCCAGCAATCGAGATGGGAAGGCTGATAATGCCGTCGATGATGAATAACCATCTCCAGCCGGACATGCCATGAACGCCGTTGAGGTTGTTGTATGCTGCGGCCTGGAGATATCCTCCGAATATGGCACCGACGTTACTGGAGACGTACCTGTGGAAGAAGAAGAAGGAGGAGGAGGAGGAGGAGGAGGATCAGCACTGCCCTCACGAGACGCCAGGGCAGACTCACCACACGCCGGCTCGTTTGAAGAGCTCATCGCTACGGTACCAAGAGGTGAGGAGGTAGATAGCTCCCGTGGCAGCGGGCGTTTCCAGAACGCCCAGTAGAAATCGAATGCCATAAATATCGTATTCTTTGCGCAGGCAGCACTAACAGAAAGTGACAATAGACCACAGGCATTCTATAGTCGGCAGGTAGTATCGAGCGATCTTGGGTCGAGACATAATCATCATAGAGGGGATCTCGAAAACTAGGTAGCCAATGTTGCAGAAGGTGCCAAAAAGAGAGTACCTGGGTTGCTGAATTAGCATTAAAGATTCCAAAGGATCGACTGGATCGTACTGGTTGCCCTTTAGATCGAGCTCTTCCTTCATACCAGAGACGAGGGCGTGGTTGATGTTAGCGGAATCGAGCCACTTCAAGAAAACTTTCCATTAATTATCACGTCAGCACGAGCACATCCGTGCATGCTCTCAACTTACACATCAGACAGCAAAGGCTTAGCAGTACACTGTCCAGCTACGGAACATCAGCGGCGAGGAAGCAGCACCAACAAAGCGAGAGACTCCACCTTGCGAAGCAGCTTCTTCTCCTCCTTCGAGTAGTGACTCGGGTACCAGTCGAAGATGTATAGCCAAGCCACCCAGAGCGATCTTGTCCGAGGCTTGGCCGTCGAAGAGCTCACCGCAGGCTCGTTGTCTTCCAAAGGCTTCATGATGGGGCCCGGATCCGCAGTGTGGGCAGTCCTGTCGAGACTGACTCTGTCACTCATGTTGTTCGCTTCAGTATTTTCGGATCGGGAGACTTGTCGAAGTTGAGGAGGCCTGACAGTTGGAGCATCTGGATGGGATCTCGGACGATGCAACACCATGTTTTTATATCAATCAGATCATCCTCGACCCCAAAGCAGCCTCGCAGCCACAAGGTAGCAATGGAGTAATCCTTGGACTTCTCCAGACCACGCGATAAAGCAAACAACCCCTTCTATGCTGCATGCACGAGCTCGCTTTTTTCTCGCTGACTCCCCGCAAATCCCTCTCATAGTGAACGAATAACCCCCGACGCTGGGTGCGGAGAACTGGGGAAGTCACTGGCGGGACCATCACCACCAGCCAGCGGCCCTTTTCGGGAGAATGTCCTCGGGCTGATGGGCTATGTTTACCCCGACGGCAGTAGCCAAGATAACATGATTATTACTAGTGATATCGCGAGGGTCATGGGCCGAGAGATCGACCGCAATCCGGCCAAAGGGATCCAGCCGGGCCGTCCATCGCGTGATCATCTTTGACCTTACTTAGATTTATCAATTGACCAATCCCAATGCTTTTGGGCTCAGGGTACAAAACAATGGCCTCTAATTCCAACATTGGCTTTGAAATTCAACGGAGGGATTCGCTTCCGGGAAAATTTGGGCGCAACATCATTTTTGAGAGAGCTTGAGGCGACGCAAGATGGTTGAATGAGGGAGGCTTTACTTCCACAACAGCGTCTCCGAGAGACGCGAAGGTCCCTCGTCACGACAGCAAGTCTTCCGAGCCTCCGCCTTTACTATCAAGCCCTATACCAGATGCAAGCTTCCCGGATAGGAGCAGGGATACCTCATTGTCCGACGACTGGTCCAAATTCACACACGCTTCAAAGTCGCTTTCACGAGCTCTTCGAGGAGAACATCGTCGCCAAAGTCTGCCGCACCGCCGCCAAATCTCTCGAAGAAAAGTTCATCTGTACCTCGAACGAGCGCGCGAGACTCCCGTTGCTTTTCCAGATATCGTGCCTCAAGATGGCCACAATGCCGGTCGGTACGAGTCCCGCGATCCCGACTTCTGGACCTGCGGGTTCTTCCCGGGGACTCTATACGCCCTTCTCGAACGGACTATCAAATTCCTTCAGACCATGAGTTTCCAAGACGCCGGAACCGAGCTCGACGCCGCAAGCCTTCGTTCACATCTGCAAGGCTTGTGTCGGATCTGGGCCGATCCGTTGCATGGCATGGCCAGCAGGACCGACACGCACGACATTGGGTTCATCATCATGCATCCTCTGCAAAGAGACTGGGAACTCACGGGGGAACCAGCGGAGCTTCGACTCGATCGTCCAAGCAGCCCGGAGTCTGGCGACTCGATACATACCCTCCACGGGGCGATTCGGAGCTGGGATTGTCTCCGGAAAAAGGACATCACCGTCACCGACATGGACACCAATTGTCTCGTCATCGTCGACAGTCTTTGCAATCTGGATCTGCTATTCTATACGTCTGCGTCTGCGCATGCCGGAGACACGAGTCTTTGCAGATATCGCCACTGTGCACGCACGCAAGTTACTTCATACTCATTTTCCGGCCGAAGCCCGCAAAGACCCTCTCCAAAAATGGGTACCGAGGTCAGCTCTACTCTACCTGTCATGTCGCCAACGTCGATCCTGCTACCGGCGATCTGAAGTGGCGGCGGACATCACAGGGTTACTCAGATGATTCGACATGGAGCCGAGGGCAGGCTTGGGCGATCTTGGGATACGCCCAAACGGACCTCTGGACGAAGGACAAGATATTCCTTGACGCGGCTTGCGGTGTTGCGGAGTACTTCCTTTACAGACTAAACACTGCGCCAGCCTGTGTGGACGTTCTGATCACGGACAGGCAACTCACGGCACACAAGATGGACCAGGGGAGAGAACAAAGGGGCGCAGAGTAGCCCTGTGGGATTTTGATGCGCCTACTGAGAATCCATCCGACCCCTTACGAGACTCGTCCGCGGGAGTCATCGCCGCTAACGGGATGGTGCTTCTCTCTCAAGCCCTCAAAAGCATCCAACAACACGACCTTACTCGCAGATTCTTTGATGCGGCCCATCGAAATAGTCTCGGACACTCTCGACGCACTCTGTCGCTGACGAGAAAGCTCACTTTGTCAGGAACGAAGGTCAGGCGGGAGTTGCTGTGGAGGATGCAGCCAGCGGCAAATGTTTCGACGGCCTACTCAAACACGGAGCAGCCAACAACAATAAGAGAACTCGAGACGCCGGTACGCCAACCACGGTCTTGTTTATGGGGATTACGATCTTGTGGAGTTTGGGAATAGACTTTTGAACATGAACCTTGTATATATAGGCTTCCCATGGGACCATTTCCCCGCTCGCGTCTTGTCTTACAGTACTCGGTCCCGCCCCGCGGGAGAGACATTTCAACAGCACCGTCGCGACTGGCTGCGGATTTGCCGGTGGGTCCTTAGAGCTCGCATGTTCGATCTCTGTCGTGTACCCTAGCACGTTGATGTTGTAAGAGGGATCTTCGCCGCATCGGGAATGCATCTCAGTGAGTAGCTCGTAACTCTGCTGAGAGACTCGGTCGCCTCGACGCAGTAGGCAAAAGCGCCGACAGTTGATATGTCGACGCTCGCGGCTTGTGCTCCCGGAGACGTCTGCGCGTAGTGAGACGGGATGAAGGCTATGGGATTGCCGATCCTCGCAGCCGCTTATCCCAGATTCCGAAATACGGGATGACCACGCGGTCTTCCTTGCGCCAGAGGACGCTGTCGCATGGTAGTCTGCAGCGAACGTCTTCCGAGGTCAGGCTTGTGTTCCAGCCCATCGTGACGGAGATCAGGCGATCAAGTTTGAAGATGCTCCAAAAAACTCGCCTCCGCTCTTCTGCTTCGGTCCAGTCGTCGGGTGGGGGGAGTGAGGTGAACGGTTGGGACAGGGACGGTCTATCGGCGTCGTCGTATTCCACGGCGAGCTGAAGATACTCGACGGTGCGCGTTAGTGAGCCGACGAGGGACCAAGCTTGACCAGTCCGCCTCCCGCTGGAGATGTCCCGAATGCCCAAGGGGGCCCCCTGGCTCCCCCGCATTACTACCAACCGCGGGGAGGCAGCCCGGGGTTGCGGAGAAGGGGAAGTGGCCTCCACGCTAATTATTTCGTCTTCGTAGTAACGAGCTATCGAATATCGCCGGAATGTAACATACATGATGTCGTGGCAGAAGCCCACGCGGTCAACATTCTCAAGTTGGGTTTAGTCGTAGAACCTCCACTCAGAGGTGTAATCTGGGCTCAGGGGCATCTTCAAGACCAACGCTCGCAGCAGTTCGATAGGCATCGTGTTTGCCCGCAGAATCTTGTCATGGAGCTCCTTCTCGCCCATCAGCCCTTTCATCAAGACCTCCTCGCGTAGGCCATACATCTGGAGCGCTCCTAGCATGTAGCCGGCTTGATACAACGGTGAGTAGTCACCACCGAAGGACCTGGTAACCTCGCCTTCAGCGTTGGAGCGTTCGTGGCCGACCCAGTCGACGAGCAGATCGACGCATTCCTGCGGCGTCATCTCCCCAAGGTGGTATTTTAAAGAGAAAATGATGCGTGCGCATCGGTGCATGCGCCAGAATAGAGTTCCGATCTTGTCTTCCGGCGAGACGAAGAAATCGCCTCTGTTCCAAAACACGAACTCCCAGTACATGGCCCAACCTTCGACGAAGAATGGCGTCTCGAATAGTTTGCGGTAAGGGTGGTGGCGCTCTGCCATGAACAGCTGGAGCCGGTGCCCCGGAATCAGCTCGTGGAATGCCGTCGCACGAGAAAAATGAGGATTGTTGCCGCGCATTACCATCATCTTCAGGTCGTGATCCATGGCCGCGGTAGGATACGAGACAAGAATCGACGGGCCGCCGAGAAAGAAAGGGGACTCTTTCTGACGCTCAGCCGAGATCATGAACATGCGCCATGTTTCGGCAGCCACGCTGGGGACGGTGACGAGGTCGTGTTTGGCGACGAAGGCCTCGCCCTCGCGAGCGAGTTGGCGAACAAGCTCCGGCTGCTGACCGGGCTCCACGTACTTGTTCTTGACGTGCTCAAGTGCAGCCTTCCAGTTATCACCAAACCCCGGTGAGACATCATCAGCTTTTAGACTGTAGGAGAGAAGTTAGTCCCTATTTCCAGTAAATACGTCGGCGTCACCTACCCCGATACGCTGCCATCCGGCCCGAGGGAGCCCACCCGGTGGCTCGATAGGCTACGAGATGCCTTCTTCATTTCCTTTTCGCACCAATCGTACTGCTCTTTGGCCAATTTGAGGAGCTCTTCCGGTGTATACGGGATCATTTCCGCTTCCAGCTCATTGAGAAGGCCGTCCCTCCCGATCGGCTCGACTGCAGCACGGATAGACCCGGGCCCGGTTTTCTCGTCCAGCTTGGCTTCCAGCGCCGACTTGATGCCAGTCAGGGCTTCATCGAAGGCCTTCTTGGGCGCCTCGTTCCACCACGGGAACAACGGGTCATAAGGAGAGTAGAAGCCATAGAGCTCGTCCACGTGGGCTTTGAGCTGGTCGGTGGTGCTTATCGCCCGGGAAAAGATCGATACGGTTCCCTTGATTTCGTTTGATAAAATGGCCTTGGTTGCTTCTGATATCTTCTTCGTAGTGTTGTTCAAGATCATGGCCGTGTTCTTGCTGTCGACGGGCACGAGGCGCTGGCGGTCCTCGACCAAGTCGATGACGGTTTGAATGAAGGGCAGGACTGGCCCGACTTCCTCATCTCTTTGACGGTCCAGTTCTAGCACACGAAGATTGCGTTTGAGATAGTTGCGGAGCAGGAGGAAGTCAACCTTGTCCTCTTGGTTGTAAGTATCGAATGGGGCCTTGAATAAGCTGTCGATTTCCTCATTGTAGTATTTCTTCAGCCGATGGTAGCGGGTGGAGGAGAACTTGATGTTGTAGAATTCAAAGAGGTTCTTCTCATCAAAGCTGACACGTTGTATGCGCTCAGTCATTGACTCTGACTCTGTCTCAGTCGTGTTCACTGCGTCTGGGCGATGTTGGCTATCATCGACGTCTACCCAGTCGCTATCGAAGGAGCTATTGGCCGGTTTGAGCCGGACGCGGAGCGTGTGAGGCGCCATGGTATAGGTTGTAGTTGTAGTGCGTGAACAGATAGAAAATAAGGTACCAAGACTTTGGATCCGGCATTGATATTGGCAGATGCGGGGGAAGTCAGGTTAAAGGTAGGACACGGGGGCGGGACCAGAAACTGTGGAAGTCGCGGGGTGGCTTATCGCTGCCGGGAGGCATGCCGGTGTCTGGGACAGGGGCGGAAGAGGAAATAGGTGGGGCCGACGGCGATGACAGGTAGTAATGGCGGGCACTGAGCCAAGCTTCAGTGTTCTTAGCTTAGCAGCAGTGATGCCCCTATAATTCTCCATGGTACATATCACCGACCACTCTTTCAGTGTTCCTACCTTACCTACCTACCTTACGTACGCTCCACTGACACCGCCGAATTTCGGTCGGCTGATCCGGCCAAGATAACCCACCTGCTCCGTCACGAGACCTGCTAATCTTCACAGTCTGCTTTGTCCCTGGATAACTTCGGTTGACTTGTTGATCATCCTGATCAAGAACTTTCACCAATTGAGAGTTACGCTTCCTCCTTCCACCGCCATCCCCGAGAGAGCGGGTAAGATCAGACCGGAGTATGCTCACTCCGCACAACGGCCACAAAACATCTCGTCTTTGAGATGGCTACGGAATCATTTCGGTCAGCTGTTGTATTGCGTCTATGCCATCTTGTCCTTGTCACAACAGCGCAACTTCAACCCGCACTCTTGGTCGTACACAGCTTTCCCTTGGAAGCTTCCATCATTCATTCAGGGGCAGAGCTAGGCAACACGGCCTGGCCTCTAAGCTCAGTCGCCCAATTTGCTTCCTTTTCTGGAGAAACCATGGCTGATTGGCCTCGCTGAGGCAAACACAACGCGGAGCGCTGTCAAGCTAGCAAAGCACCATAATGCAAGGATCGATATCCCAGTACGGCTGGCCGCGCTCTTTCGCCGGTTCTAGACCGGTGGAATCCCGTCAGGGGGAGGCACAGTCCCATTGCCTCACGATGTTCCAAGCCCCTCCAAAGTCCCAAGCTAGTCGTTTGCTGGTCCCGTCACACAAGAATTTCTTTTACACATCGGTCGATGAATAAGCGCCCAAAAATATCGTGAATACGGGCTTTCCGGCAAACTTCTGAGACAGATCATCTCAGCCACAGCGTTACGAAAACCGTTGAGGTGTCCGTGACAGGATGCTCTCAATGACCGCTAGGACGATTTTCGAGATGAGTGGCGCGCGAATCCCGTCGCAGACCCGCGTAGCGCCGACTAGGACCGCCGCTGGTCCCGGGCCTAAGGCGTAAGGCAATAGTTGGGTCTTGTCCAAATTCTTGATAAAGGGAACTTTGGAACCACGATGTGAGGATGTGGACTTCTCTCTTCCCTATCCATCCTTTAAATCTGTCAATCGGTTCTTGAGGCCTTGCTCACTCCCAAGTTCGGATCAATACATTCGTTTTACATACAGCTCAAACGTCAACACATTCGTTAATAATACCAATAATAAGAAACCAAGTCATCATGTCTTTCAGATGCCTCGCCACTATTGCCTTGATGGCCTCTGCCGCCCTGGCCAAGACCGATCTCGACGGCTGCACGTCCTCTGACTCCGTCGTCACTCCATCCGGCGGCGGCACCCCCTATGCGACTCGCGTCTACTACGTCCCCGGCACTGGCGAGATCTGCGCTGCCCTCGACTGCGGTGGCGGCCGTGCTCCTCCCAAGACCACCGTCCCGGGCTGCCCCTTGTACGCGGGCACTGAGACCTACTCCCCGTCTTTCATCGCCGTCAAGACCACCTCTTCGGTGCCCGCCGAGACGACCAAGGCCAGCGTGACGGCCGCTCCCTCGGCCAAGACCACCGCTTCCGCATCACTCTCCGCTGCGGCTGACAACAGCTCGGCCGGCGAGAGCAAGTCGGAGGACATCAAGGTTGAGACCGACTCCGGCACTCTCATGACTGTCACCACCTCTGCCGGAGATGCCCCGACAGCTTCGCCTGGCAACGGCACTATTGCCGCGACCTCACGATCCGGAAGCCGCTCTACCGGCAGCGGAGGCTCTGCCGCAACGGGCTTGCCTACCAGCGTTCCCAACGCCGCGGCTGCTGGCGCGTCCAGTATCTACGGTCTGATGGCTGGTGTTGCTCTCGGGGCGGTGGCTCTGCTGTAAACAAAAAAGGCAATGGTATGACTGGCATCAAGAGACCTTCTCAACCCTTGTTCAGGGATGTGTCTCGTCTTCATTCATAGGGAAAAAAACTTGTAATCGAATAATACGAGACCCAATTACCATTCTAATCGACCTTGCCGCCTGTGAAGAAATTCGGTACCCGCTCCAGTAGCTTCTGATACTCTTGATCCGGGTTGGTGAACTCCCACCCGCCGTCGAGCCCATTACCCCTACCCCTGCCTGCTTCTAGCCGAAAGCCGTACACGTTTGTCCACGTCCATCTCTGGACTTTCCTGGTCCGAGGAAAGATCTCGAACGTGACATAACAGATCGCGCTTTCCGATGAAACGACTTCGACCCTGCCGCCGCAAAGTCGTATGTCCGTACCTATGCCGCTCTGATTCGGGAGTCGAAGCTGGCGCAGAACACCCGGTGCCGGGTCGTCTGGGAGCACCGTGACCTTGCCGAGTGTGAAGCTGGTGAAGCTGGTGAGGTAGAAGGCTGCCAGCGATGCCGCGACAGTCTGGTAACGGAACCGAGGCGTTCCCGCCTTTCAGCGTGGCGAGGCCGTACGCTGTGACGGCGGCGCGGGCTGCTTCTTTGATATTCACCATTGGTAATGGATATGTGAGGCTTGAACGACGATGAACGAGTCGAGTGGAGGGAGGACGACTGGTCACGTGTTAAAAACCCGAAGTGGGAAACCGTAAGATAGAGAGGATCAACGACGCCACGGCATCATGACCAAGACATGGCTCTTGGCTTGCGCACTTTTAGGTCTGAAGACTTGTACAATGACTTCTGCAATGACTTCTCAGAAATGGGACATGCGAAAAACAGCCACTTCATCCCAAGAAACACATGCGACACCCCGCCGGCACGCGAGAAGCGCCGGCGCAGCTAAGCTTTCTTCTCCGCAGGTCGCGATCAGCGTCCCCACATCAACCAGGTTCCCGGCTCCGAGTTAATCGTCCTCGTTGGCAGACTACATATCCCTGTGGGATGAACCACCCGTTTCAAAGAGGAGGAAAGTTTTGTGAGGGATGAGGAAGGGTTTCCCAGCTCTCGAGGCAATTCTCTCAGCTGGTTTCTTTGGGTTGGAGGACCGGAAACCCCGCGCTGCTTTGCGACCCCAGACAGCACAAGCGCTAAAAGGCATTTGCGGGCGCCACCGGCTTGTGAAGCCGCGGATGAGATGGTGCCGGCGTCGGTCCGTGTTATGCTCCACTGACCCCGGCGGACCGGCTAGTTAATCTCACAGTGCTTCGGGCGACCCGCCCCGGCGTGGCCGCTATTGTGGGTCCCCCGGCAGAGGCCAGTCATAGGACCGGAGCTTGCCGACTGACCTGAGCTGGACGATGCAGAGCAAAGGATAGTTGAAGGGGAGAGACCAAATGATTGGAATAGCCAAAATAGAGCTAACTGATTAGCTTCCCTCATTATTTAGCAGAAAGCGTCTTGACTAGTATGAAGATAGCCATTGGGCCATTACGACCACCTAGGGTGGGAAAGTGGGAGGTCGACGAGAGATATTCATAGGCGAGCGACGAATTCATATCGGGCTTTTAGATAGAGAATTTAATCAGGATGCGGTTTCTTCCGCAAGTGCAAATGTTTCCCAGCTAAGATGGTAAGTTCTCTGTTTCAAAACTCTGCAGTCTGCGGGAGCTGCGATGTTACCACATCTGAGCGGAACGAGGAGCCGTGCTTGGCCCCAGATCCTAGTTGAACTTCACCTCCCCTCTTGAGTTAAGTCTCATAAGGTCTCAGACGCCAGAATGTGCCCCCAAACCCCTTTTCAGAAGCTCCTTTTCGCAGATTGAGATATCGCTTAGCCAAGCGATTTAAAAGGGTGACATGACCCGGGCCCGCGGGATCGATCTCGAACATCTCGTCGCCTGTGACATTTGCTTTCTTCGAGACAGTCTTCTGCGCCCTCGAAGACCCCAAATCTTCGAAGAAGGGAACAGTGAGACCCAACGAGTAGTAGTATACATGGAGATCGTTTGTGGAGTGCCACAACAATCTTTTATGCTTGTCTGCCCCCCCTCCCCCCCTTTTACTCCACTCTGATAAACTCCCAAAGAGTTGTGCCATGATCCCTTCGAACAATCTCCTTTCCATCTTCAGCAACACAAATCAACAAAAGGGTGTGCTCAAAAGATGGCGACAACATCTGATAGCCGCCTTCAGGATGCTCCCTCAAGGTGATGTGCTCCCAAGTGTCGAGTTTGTTGGCCTGAGCGCGCATGTGGTGCTTACTGTTATGGCCAATGTATTTGCCCGAACCAGGATGACAGAATCCGAAGTAATTGTTCCGTTCACAACAGAGCCATTGCGCGTTAGTGTCGTGGATACTCTTGACTTCCTTCATTACTATCTCGCTTCCCGCGAGGGTGATAGCCCGGCGGGTATACTTTTCGACGATCTGGAAGACGTTCCCGGGCCAGGGCACTGCGCCACGTCCGCTCCATTGATAGTCAGTGGTGGTTTCAGTCGGCGGTGTGAATATCTTTGTCGTGGTCGACGCCGTATACGTTGAAGAGGCATCGGAAGGCATCTTCGAGCAAGAAAGTCCACATGTAAGCTAGATTAGCAGTACAAGAGTGCGCGAAAGTGAAGTGGATACGATTTAAGGTAAGAGAAAAGGAAGTTCTCAAGGTGTAGTAATAGTGTGGCAATGGACCTTGAAGAAAGAAGACGAAAGGTAAGACGGCAAGAGGAAGCAGTACATTTATAGATGTTCCTCATCCGCCGAAGCATGGATTATGATCAGAAACAACCACGAGCGCTTTCGAGGTGAAGTGGTAGGCCGCTGCTGCGATTGGTAAATTTCCTGTCTTGCTTGTCTCAATGGCGAAGCTCAAAGTTTTCGGCCTCCTGCAGGCCGCTTAAACATCGCGTGGCAGTCCATCCCAAGTTCTCACCCAATTGGACATGAACGTTTCCGGTCCTAGGTGCAGCATGCGTGGGGTCGAGTTGATGATTCAAGCTAACAACCATTGCGCTTGAAAGGAAGCGAGCGAGAAGACCTGTTGATGCTGCGAGCACTCCTGCGAAGAAAGAATTGGCTGTAAAGCTGCTCCAATGAACGGTCAGCACTGTTTTCTGGAGGTGAGGGACGCAGGCCAGCATACCCTTTTCGTCTGATGACGTATCGGGCAGCTCGGGGCATGGGTGGGTCCCTGAAAGCGGATCCGATTCCGCGATAAGATAAGGTAGCCCGGGGATTTCCCGCATTCCAAAAAATCTTCGCTCCGAGCTTAGTCCGTGTTCGTCACTCCATACCGGGTCAGCCTGCGCGCGTCAAGCTCTTTTCATCGCCAACTCCACCGCCGCTCTCGTCGTCGACAGACTCGCAGCACACCGAGATCGCCAACTCCACCGCCGCCTCGTCTTCGACAGACTTACAGCACATCGAACTCCTTCAATCCTCGACCTCGCCACCGCCTCATACTTTCATACTTTCGCCATGGACCACACTCGCGACCCTTGCCCTTGGGTAATCCTCAATGGTGAGCGCATCGGAAGGGACGTAGGCACGTAGGAAGGCTCCGAAATACTAACGGGACGTCCTTTTAGACTTTGGAGGTGCTTTTGCTATGGGAGCCATCGGGTAAGTCCCCAAATGCCTCACGAACTCGACCGAACGCCCCGCAGCGTTATTCAGCGCACCCATCTCTAATTTTGATAGCGGCTCGATTTGGCACGGAATAAAGGGATTTCGCAATAGTCCCTATGGAGAGAGACGAATCGGCGCGATTTCGGCCGTGAAGATGCGTGCGCCAGTTCTGGGCGGAAACTTTGGTGTCTGGTATGTCGCGAAACCTTGGAGGAAAAGAGCAAGGAAAAGCTGACCTATTTGCAGGGGTGGACTCTTCAGGTACGTTTTCTCTCGTCGACGCTCTGCCAACCCTTGTCACGGACCGCGATAATCACGCCGGACGATACTCGCTTTCCTCGAACTTCGCAAACCCCTTGGGCAATGTAGCCGGTCCACTTAGTCGACACCCCCCTGACACAACGGCCTCACGAGCTGCAAGTCTACTGTCGAGATGTTCGTCTAATGCGTGGGCGTCTCCTACTGGAAATCTCTCGCACCATATGCGAGCGTTCTGCGCTACACACCTTGGGCTGTGCGCTGTGCAAGAGAGTCGGACAGGTGTTGGAACAGCTCCCAGAGGATCTACTCACGCGGCCTTCGAAGATACCGTGGCAAAGCGAGTAGCCCTTGTGTGAGGCAAAGAACATCCTCACAGGAAACTCCCAGCGTAGTAGAAAAGCGACCGTCAATTGTCGAGTGGCTTGTGTTCAGGGACGTCGAATAAGTGGCCCATGGCCTACATGACATTGGCACAGCACCGCTCTCACTTCACCACTTCTTGTCGAGAAATTTCAAGCATAAGACTGACCAGACTTCAGCACGTTCGATTGTGCGGTCAAGGGTATCAGACAGAAAGAAGGTACGTGAAGAACCCCGCGACAATAAATCCATGAAAGGCGGCTGGTAGCACGAGCGGGATGCGAGCACCTTGGCGGGGTAAAACACGATCAACGAGCCATTCGGGATTTCCTTCTGGGAGACTGGGTTGGGTTGGTCGGAGTCCTGATGCATGCTATGTGTGACTCTGCTTCCGGGCTCCTGTTGCGGCCGCTTCCATCATCTATTATGACCTCAATGTCATGAAACGACGTGCCGCTAACTTTATGACTAGACCCATGGAACTCGATTTGCAGTGGTTTCTTGACCGGTGGCAGTCTTGCCATCCGTGGAGGATACAAGGTGAGCCAGTTTGCGTCTGACAACACCACAAGCTGTTTCCTAATGATGTACAGGCGGCAAGAAACGGTGCCATTGGCTGTGCGGTACTCCTTGCTGTGATTGAGGGCGTGGGCATTGGCTTCCAGAAGATGTTTGCTGGCTCGACTAAGCTGGAGGTAAAACATACCCCCCTGTTCCCTGACGATACTTTTGTTTTGAACACTCATTGACTCCCGGAACCAACAGATGCCTCAGCCTCCTCCTCAAGACGGTGCCATGGTGTAAAGCATTTGATCTCGACCGAGTATTTAAACGAATCGAAACGGCACGCAAAGGCCGTCCACGAAACAATGAACTCACTCCTCTCCTCTTCCAGTTCGAGGCTTTTCCCTTCACGGGAAGCTTCGCCGCTTGTTTTTATCACCAAATAACGAACGACGTCTTTTTTAATCGACGAGAATCGCACACGGCGGATCGTTCAATGTAGTATAGACAAAATCCCCTAGTCACGAGGGGAAAAGGGGGAAACGGGAACCTGGAAGGCTTCTCGAAGCATGCAGGCAACCCGTCACGAATCCGCGTGGCAGGGAAAGTATACTTTCGAGCTCAGGGGGGTTTACCTGTGTTTTTGGCGGAGTCCGGGGATAAATCAGAGACAGGAGGAGGGTTACGGCGGACACATCTCCTTTGACACGAGTATTGAATCTGTGTTGATAGGAATTGTACTGATATCCAAGTCGCTCTACATGTGCTCGTCCCCAATCTTGGGTTCTACTCTAGGTACCTCTTACCACTCACGTTCCCTTTCTAGTCTTTGTCTCACCACTTCTCCGCAAACGAACGGACATCCACGCCCTCCTCAACATCGTCGTGATAAATCTTTGCATGCGCCAGGCCCTCGTCATCGATCCAAGCCCGATACATTCCATTGCAGTTGAAGTCCTGCAGGATCTCAGACCGCACGCCGACGACAGCACCCTCCTCATCCCGAGTGACCGCAAGCTCGATACCGATGATGCCGCCCTCCCCTTCGCCCGTCACGCGCCATCGATCCCCAGCACTCTTTTGCAATTCCCCCCCGGGGCCCGAGACAAACGAAACAGCGTCTCTGCCAGACAAGGGCTTGAACCTCGCCACGGCCCCGACGGTCCGACCCGCCGCAACACGCCAGAACGAGTCCCCGTTGCCCGTCCCCGACGCCGCGATCGAGCGAGTCGTCCGCAGCGTCTTCCCGAACACGGGCGGCACAGGGGCGTAAGCGTTCAAAGACGGCAAACAATCCGCCATCAACCCCTTCAAACTCTCCGAGAGCACCACCCCGCTCCACACGCCACCCTTTGCAAAAGTCGCGGTAGGGTCGCCGTCTTCCTCCCACTCCTCGGCCCAGAACCCCGCACCGACGCTCGGGGTGTCACCGATCCTCCCCGTCAACTTATTCGTCAACCCCCCAGTCGACGTCGCGGCACACACGACGCCCTCCTCGTCAAGCGCCACCGCACCCACGGTCCCCTGCGGCAAGTACTCGTCCTTGCTCCACGTCGCAAGACCCTCGCCCCTCCTCTCCTTGTCCAGCGCGCTCATATGCTCGTCCCACCGCTTCTGCGTGAAGAAGTAGCTCGGCTCAACGAGCTCTAGGCCGTACTTCTCGGCGAGCACCTCCGCCGTCGGGCCGTGCAGAAGAGTATGGCCCTGCGCCGAGGGCGCGTCGATGGCACCATCATCTGCCGCTGCTGCTGGTGCTGCTGGTGCTCCTCTCATCGAAGAAGGGTGTCCGCTGTCCGAGTTCCCTCCGAGGTCCGCCTCGCCGTGCTCCAACATCGCCTTGGCCAGCAGGATGGGGTTCTTGACGTGCCGCAGGCCCGTGACGCCGACGCCGCGCTTCTTGAAGCCGCGCGAGACCATGACGGAGGCCTCGAGCTCGTTGATGCCGTCGCGCGTGAAGACGGCGCCGTGGCCGCTGTTGAAGAGGGGGTTGTTCTCGAGCAGCGTCACGGCGTGCGTGGCGACCTCCAGAGCGGTGGGCAGCGTGTTGGTACTGGCCAATGGGGCGTTCATGAAGGAGTTTGTCTTGCTAACCTGCCTCTTTTGCGTTAGTATCAAACAGATTGATTCAAGGAGATGGTAAGAGATTGGCTGGATGGGCGTTTACGATTGTCAAGAGCGCGGCGCGGTATTCTGCGTATTGGGGCGGCGCGAGGTTGGCGGGTTTGATGTTACCTGCACCGCCGTGGATGATGAGCCGCGGTTTCACCTTGACGGCCGTCGGGGATTGGCGTCTGTATTCCATCGTCTCTCTTCTCCGATCTGGCAGAGCTTGATTGAGAATGATGAGTGTGCAGTGAGTCGTTTGTGAGTCTGAGTTACACGTCCGAGTGGCAGCTTAAGACGACGTCGGGAAGCCGACAAGATAAGATAAGCCGGGAAGCCAATTCGGGAAGCTGTCCGGTTCCCATCGGCATCGATAGGCCGAGATTCGGACCATGTAAATGGCGGGATTGGAGACGACATCTGCCGGCGAGTCAGGTGTTCTGAAGACCAATTAATTACATGAAAGTCACGTCCTTATCCGACCGCATGTTTACTACAAATGCTTTGATTTTTGGGTATCCTTCTAATGCTACAATCCAAGATGCACTCTTCCGAACAGTATATGACACGCTCCCATGATGCGAAGTCACAGGCGCGCAAACACGGAGCCCATAATTTCTCTACTCTTCAAAAGGTTCAACACCCTCAATTTCTCATTGTCCAAGTGGCCGCCGTCACTGGATTGTCCGCACGGGAGATGAGCTGCAGGAGCTCCGAACTCTTTTTCGAGGAAGCGAATGGCGGGAATGGAACCGCCCTCACGAATGTACAATGGCTTTTTGGGCTTCTGCGCCTTCTTTTCCCCCTCGGTAGCTCCGTCTCCGTTAGCAGGTTCCGGATCGCTGTCAAAGACAGGACCCCAGGCTTTGAGAATGGCATCCTCCAGCGCCTGGAAGATTTCGTTGCTCGGGTCGCCGAGCCATGGCTCAGCTTTGTTGTCAATCTTGATGGTGAGGGAGTTCTTGGACTCCAGGTATTGGAATTCGGACTCGATATAGGCCTTGAGGGATGCGATAACGTCGTTGACCTCTTGGCCTGGGACGAGGCGCAAGCTGATGTTGGCGCTCGCGTGGCTAGAGACCAAGCTGCCGTCCGGTCCCGAGACTTTATACCGGTGGATTGTCAGGTTGGGTTCCCTCCAGCGGGCCATCAGGGCCGTCTTTAGTTTATCTTCGGGTCCCTTCTCTGGGTTCTGCCGCATCAGAGTTGACGCGATCTCGTCGTAGCGGGTTTCTTCTTCGGCCGTGACGGGGAGTATGTTGTCGTAGAAGCCTGGGATAAGGACCTTGTTTCCAGGCCCCTTCAGCTTGGCGAGTGTGGAGGTTAGGTCTGAGAGCGGCTCGTTATTCATATACGAACCGTCGACACCAGAGTGCAAATCAGGTAGGTGGGAGTCGACACACACGGTTGCGTGTAGAACGCCGCGCAGGCCGTATGTGAGGCAGGGAACTTCATCGTCAAGCCAGTAACTGTTGGCTAGCAGGATGTAGTCGACGTCGCCGATGAGGTCCTTGTGAGTGCGGACAATGTCCCTGAAACCACGGGAGGCTGATTCTTCCTCGCCCTCGATAAGGAAAATAACGTCGTTGCCGAGCTTCTTCGCTTGCAGCAGGTCGGTGACGGCGTATAAGGCGGCCATAATGGGTCCCTTGTTGTCACTCACACCTCTGCCGTGCAGGAAGCCGTTGATGCCCTTCATCTGGAAGGGGTCGGTCTGCCATTTGCCCTTCTTGGTGTCCGCAGGAACGACGTCGTAGTGACCATAGAAGAGAATCCTCTTGCGCTTCTCTGCTGGTTCAAGTTTGCCGTGGAACTTGGCCAGAACCACTGGGTTATGCGGGCTGCTTTCGGTGCTTAGCATCTCGACATGCCCGCCCAGCCGCTTAAACAACGACCCGAGGAACGTGGCTCCTCTTCGGCAGTCTTCCGCGAACTCAGGGCGGGATGAGACGGTGCGGTACGATACAAAGTCGCCGAGGGACTTAATCATGACGTCGTCTGCCTCGTCTACATCTCGTTGTTGCTCGTATGATGTGCAGTCGATGTTCCAGATAGCCACGTCGTTGTCATTCGCACCCGTGATGTAGTACTGTCTGTTATTGTACGTTGTGACGGCTGATGCTAGAACTTTGCCCTCGTGGGCCTTCCAGCGAGCTATGCACTGATATTTTTGACTGATGTTGGCTGTCTGGGTATCTTGATATTTGCCATAATGAACGGTGGTGTGCTTCTGCTGCTTGTTAGGATAAGAACGAACGAATGTAAGGTTAGATAGGTACGTACGCTTGCAGAGCCTGCTCTTGACGCACTGAGCAGGTATCCCCAACTCATCTGTAGTGCCATGACGTCGCCCTTGTGGGCTTTGATGACTCTCAGCTTCGATTTCGTGTCCAGATCCCACAGCTCAATTATGCCCTGCAGTTTGCCTACATAAAGGAAGGACCCGTCAATCGCCAGGGACATGACCGACTCAGCATCATCAGAGCCCAGCGACATCAACTCCTGGAGACCAGGTTCACGACCGCTCTCGGCCGCTTGTTTGTCCCCCTCAGCACCAAGTTTCCACAGCTTAATCGTGCCGTCGCCGCCGCCTGAAATGAGAACCTCTTCGTCAGGCTCCACGAGTACCGTCGGGCCCTTGGCCATGAGCATCGAGTATACATAGCCGTAATGCGCGAACATTTGCAGAGCACCAGGATGAACTTCCACCACCTTCTCCGATTTGGGGATCGAGGACCACCTCTCGTCGTTACGGCGCGGAGTCGTAGAACCCCCCACTGCCCTCGAGTCGAAGAACCTATGATTTCGGCGATCGGGGTGTTGCGCGGAGTCGTGCGGCACTCTGTTGTTCGGATCGGACAAGCTGACCCATTGTATTGAGGTGTTCTGAGCTCCGATGTACACCGTCTCATGTTGAGCACTGTAGGCCACGGAGAAGATATCGCCGACGTCGTAAGTGCTGTAAATCTCGTATAGGCGCTTCATCGTTTTCGGACACCAGACATTTATCAACGGATCGCCTGCACTGGAAAACAGCATCGAGCCATCTGGGGAGAGAAAGAGGCTCAAGACGCTACGCTTGTGCGCCTGAATGATGCGCTCCTGGTGGAAAGTGGCCAGCGACCATACGACGATCTCGCCATCTTGGGTGCCTGCGTATATGCGCTCCTGCTCTGCGCTCACTGCGAGACAGAGCACAGAGCTGTCGTGCTTGAGGTTGTGGAGGAGTTCGGGTGCGACTTGGGGGCAATCGTCTGTGTCGCTGAGGTTCGTCGAAAGTTCGGAGGTCGCGATGGCGGAGGGCATCGTGTCTTCTGTCGCGGGAGAAAATAGCGTTCTGTCAGTAAAGAATGTGCAGGAAGTGATCGAGTTCAACGGCACCTAAAGGTCGGCATGTAACGGTCCTGGGAAATGGTGGTTGAGACAAGTAAATGTTTGGTAGCGAAGAGCGTGATGTGACGCATCTTTTTTTTTGGGAGAACCAAAATGCCACAGCTGCGGTATCGCAACGAAGCTGGCGAATGACGAAATGCGCTAAGGGGACTCGCTCGCCTAATTGCCTCCCTACCTAGCGTGGATCCCCCAGCTGGAGGAGTGGATCGCTGCTGCAGTCAGTTCCTGGGCACTAGCTCCCGCTGCTGCCAGGTCCACTGCTGTATTTTCAGGGGCTTTCCGGGGACTAATACGACCCGACCCCAACACCTAGCGAACTTACCGGTTCATTCGCAACGAGCGTCTTGTGACACTTGTTTTCTTTCGTGATGACACTTGTCTTTGGGCTGCAACAAAATTTGGAGGGTGGACGCGACAGGGAAGACAAACAGAAACACGGCATACCATCGTCGTACTCTGAAGACTCTGATGACTCGCGCGATAGCTCGATCAGGTCTTCCTGAATCTTGCGGCAGCCCTCGCAGTCGTCCCCTGGAGTATGTCCTCCTGAACCCAAAACCACAGCCATGGATCCCGTCTGCTTCGTGTAATGACTCTCTCCAACTTTGCTTTGGCTCGTCCAGTAGTGTTCCAGCTGATCGATGTGTGGCTCTCTGAGCTATTCTCGCTCACTTCGGTGGAGTGCTCTTTATTTGTATCAGCAGCTCTGAAGGCTTTGTATTCCTCACCGCTTCATGACGCAACATTGGAGGGGATGGTATCATGGGCTGCGGAATCTAGTCAAGCATATAAAAGAAGCTTGGAGAAACACCGTGAGGTATGATCCAGCACGGAAAAGAGATTAGAAACTGGCGGCCGGGATAACTTAAGGATCACCCGTAGGGCCGAGGTCGGTTGCGTGATTCCACCGCTCGTATCACTACGAAATATCTGAACGCCGGCGCAAGGATATCTCAGACGCCAAGGAGCCATTCGTTCTACCCAATATTGCTCCTCCTCGTCCAGTGGCACCCCCGGGTGGTAATAGCTCCTGGACGCTCATCGATGCTCCCTTCCCGCCAAAGAACGAAGCAGAACGGGAGGGCCTCAAGCAGCCGCGTGGCTGGACCGGTTCACCGCAAGATGGGTGACGGTCGGCTTGGCTGCAGTGCACCACAACCCAGCGCGTGTATGATGATCTTCCGAGAGCTCGTTGTCATCCGCCCTATTGGAGGAAAACACGCATGCTTCCCGGGACGCAAACGGAGCGCTGTTCAACAGGGGGCACTCAGGGGGTCTCTGTTGTTGAGGTGACCTTCTGCTGTGCTCCCGATAGGCCACGAATTCAATATTTGGCCAGACGCCCTATTGATTTGCGGCTGGGCCGACTCAAGAGTCAGTCAGTCGGTCGTATTAAGCTGGCGATGAGTGTTTTGCAGAAACGAAATCCCCTTAGGTTTGCAGTTCCAGCGCAGCTGGCTCTGTTAATCTTCGTACTGAACCTCGAGAAAAATATCGTTAAAGTCGAGTTCAGGTCCGAAACCGCCGGAGCTCAAAATTTGGTAAGGTAAGGTACCTTACTCAAAGGTGGCTACGGGGAACATCGCGCGCCAAGATTATTGGCCATTCACAGAGCGTTGGACTCGTCCGCCGCCAACTACCAATAGAAGCGTCTCTCGACGACTGCTTGCCAATCTTAAAGCTGACTGGACTGACGTTCTCTGCCGCCGACGGATTCGAGCTGATTTCCAGCATTGATTGAGCGGCATTTTCAACGAATCCTTAGTTGAGCTCGCCGCTCAGTTTATGGTTGCAACACCGACACCCATTATCTCTTACACATCAAAACCATGGACTCAACAGCAACGAGCGAAGTCGTCGTGCCTCTGAATGGGCCGCCTGCGACACGTTCAACGCAGAAAAGCGTCTTCCTCGCCGGAACCACCAGCAAAGGCGACTGGCGTAAGGACCTAATCAGATCCATCTCTCACCTTCCGGTGACCGTCTTCAACCCGTTCCGATCCGACTGGGATAGCACATGGAGGGAGGACATATCCGACATCAAGTTCAGAGAACAGACGGAGTGGGAGTTAGAGATGCAAGAGCGCGCCGACATCGTCATCGTCTATTTTGAAGCCGGGACAGAAGCTCACATCAGCTTGCTCGAGCTGGGACTGTGCGCTCGTTCGGGAAAGGCCATCGTCGCTTGTCCCGAGGGGTACACGAAGAGGGGAAACGTTCAGGTAGTTTGCTCGAAGTTTGGTATCCTGCTGCTGGAGAGCTATGAAGCACTGCGTGCCGAGTTGATTGATCGGCTTCAAAAGTAGTCCAAGTCAATCTCGTTGACGGGTGCGACAGTTAGTACCTAGCAAATAGGAGCCCAACCCTTTAACGCAAAGGGAGAAAACTATGAGCGCCAAATACTATGGTTAAGCATCTGAAGCTTATCAAGAAAGCTCTACCTTGTGCTGAATATAATTAGTTACTTATGTATTGCGCGTTAAGCATGGATGCATCAAACTTCCAGTTTACCAAGACCCAAAGAAGCCAGCGACGCTGTTTCGGCATCGGCCCGAGAAAGTCCCGGGCTTTAGGGACTGACGGGACCTGGAGCCCGTGCCCGCCAATTTAACCCAATCCACGGCCAGTCCACATTCGGCACCCCCACTTGCCCAATTCGATATGGGTCGCTGTGGTACCTTTAGATATCTCCAATCCAACAACATCACCACCCTCCTGCCCGCTCCCATTTTCAGGTTTTCTCCAGTTTCTTTTCGTTCAAAAAGACCATTGATACCCCAAAATTTTCGCCTCCACTATGGACGACCAATTCGGAGGTCGTACGGACGACGATCTCTTCTTCGACGACTTCGAGCCGGTAGCTGACTCTCAACCCATCGAGACTGTCGAAGTCGCCCCTCCTCCCCCTCCCGCCGCTGTCGCGACACCGCCAGTCGAACCGCCTAAGCCCGAACCCGCCCCCCAAAAGCACGTTGAGCAGCCTCAACAATCCAAGTCGCGACCTGCAGCCGCTCCACGAGGAGGTTTAGCGAACTCGAGATTTGCGGATACCAAGCCTGCGCCCGCGCCTGCCCCGCGCGCTCCCCGCCAACAAGCCCCCGCGCAGACTGCACCTCCCGCCGCAATCTCAAACAACGCACCACCCGATGCGCCGACTGGTCCTGCTGCCCAGACACAGCAGGCTCCTCCCGCGGGGCCCGCGAACAAGAGTGGTTCTCCCGCGCCCGTCGCGCCGCACCGCGAAAAAGCGCAACATGCGCCTGCCCCAGGCGGCAACACGGCGCTAAACGCCGAAGCGCGCCTACAATCTGGTGCCAACCCACGCACCAAGCTCACTGAGACGGAGCTGGCCGCCAAGATGGAGCAGATGCGCATTCTCAACGCCGAGAAGACGCGCAAGTTCGAGAAGGCGGAACAGGATGAGCGCAGCCACGCCGAGGCCTACGCTCGCGGCATGGAGGAGGCGCGCAAGCGCAAGCAGGTCGAGGCTGAGCAGCGGCGGCGCGGGGAGGAGGAGAGGAAGCGGATGGACGACGAGCGCGCTAAGAACAGGCAGAGAAAGCTCAAGGCCATGAGCATGAAGGAGGGCGGTTGGGACGAAGGCAAGGAGGCTCTTGCTGCTGAGGAAGACCGAAGGGGTTTCCGTAGCGCGAATGGAGGCATCAGAGGGGCGCGTTCTGCTGCTGGACTTTCTGGCAGTAAGTTCGCCAACGAGGGCGATGATGGCGACAGATATGGAGACAGGTATGATCGTGACGACAGGAGGGGTGGTCGCGGACGCGGTAGGGGTCGTGGCCAGGGGCGGGGTGGACGAGGTGGCCGCGGCGGTGATTTGTTTGAACCTCGGGAACCCGTGTCCAATGGCGCTCGCGATACCAAGACATCTGCCCCCGAGTCCAAGGCCAAGGCGCCTGCCATCACCACCGAAGAGTTTCCTGCTCTACCAAGCAAGGGTAACGTCGGAGAGACCTCCCCTCCTGTATTGTCACCTCTTGGCAGGTGGGACGACGAAATGGAGGCCTTTGATGCCAGGATGAAGAGTGACGCTAAAGCTTAGGAGGCACCAGAAGGTTATGGAGGAATGAGGTGAACGAACGGCTTGCGGTTTGCCCGAAGCGATAACAAGCTTAACACGCAGCGACGAGGCATTTTGGATATCGCTAGGGAAATGCACAAGTTTTGGAGTAAATTACTACGGTACGCCTTTTGGTATAGCCCCATTGCAGAGATGGGCATAGGCGTTGAAAATGTAGAAGCCCCTATGAGCGTGAATATGTGAGGTTGCCCTTTCGATTTCGCCAGCGACATGGTCCTGTGACTACTAATGCCCTCATCGAGGCAGATTCATAACCAGTGTAAAAACCGAGTCCACTGACCTCATCAAATTCTATCTCTGACTGTTTGACCCCACTCCTCAAATAAGAGTGAATGTCTTTCCTGACCATAGTGGCCTGCCTGCGCTGTGCAGTGGTGCCGGATTCGAGGCCTGAAAGTCTTAGTACGCAACAATGAACTCCAGTGGTTCGTCACCCACGTTACTGTGCATTCTCATATGATTTAATGCTGAAAAAAGCGCTCATGTCCCCGACGACAGTGCTGGTGGCTGAAGTGACCGTGGAGCGCGTCTCAAGTCGCAGGGCCGATGAAACACCTTCGAGCTCGAGAATCTTGGTCTCGAAACAATGACCTGCAGAGCAGTCTGGATTCACTCTCATCGGCCATGCCTCTTCCAGTATTTGGGCTTCAGGGAGGACGTCTTTGCTCTGTTCGCGAATTCCTTCGGCATCGAGATCGTCGCGGGCATTCGATTTCTACCATCCTCCCCTGTAACCCCTGCCGCCGCGTCCACGGTAGCCGCCACCGCTTCGAGGGCCCCTCGGTCCGCCGGATCCCATGTTGTCATCGTCTGCAGGTGCTCGCTGACGGTGTCGCATCTCTTTGGGGAACGCATCGTAGGTCTTTCGCATCTGCGCATAGCCAAGATGCATTTTGCCGTAGAAGTGGTCGGCCAGACGACGATCATTGTCCAGCCTGCTGAGGTAGGCGCCGCAGACGTCGCAAACTTGGAGCTTCTGGTGGCCCGAGGGGCCTGCACTGTCGGAGAGCGACTTGAGCTCCTTCTCACGGTCCAGCTTGGTCTGCTGTGCCTGGCGCACACGATAGAACTCGTCAATCGCGCGGGAAACCTCGCCCATTTCGCCTAAGATTTCGACTTCGAGAGTGCCGTTATGAATCGTGGAGGAAAGGTCGGAGATGCTTTTCAGCTACTCTCATGTTAGCCAAGACTCTGCTGTCAATTTTGGATCATTGCCCCACCAAGTTGTTCGTCTGCCGAATCTCGTCAGGCGTCTTCTCCAGCCTGCGCTGCGCCGAGTCTATCCTCCTGTTGCAATCGTCGATGTACTTTTGAAGGTCGCGCATGTAGTCGTACTCGAAACCGTGCTTCTGCTTCTCCTTATCCGAAAGAGCCTCATACTCGGCCTTGAGCGCTTCGGAGTGTTGTTTTGGGCATTGACCAAGGTCTTGCTTGGTATTTGTGAAGAGGTCGTGAGGGCAGGTGCCGACCAGAAAAGATCTGCACACTTTGGGGTCGGTCATGGACAGCGAACCCGATCGCGTGGTGGCTGTGTTGCCCATTAGCTGCTCAAGCAGCTTCCTCTGTTCCGCAGCCATGATGTCGTATCTTTCGTCGTTGAAGTTCGTGAAGCGATGTCGTAGGGCCGTGGAAGTTCTGGGGAAGAAAGCGTGACGCGCGGGATGGGCTTTGGGGCGGAATGTGGAGAGCTGCGCTGCTACATGCTAAATTCAAGGGTAGATGGAAACTTTGGTTACGTAAGGCATCATTCTGCCGATTCCCACCGCCGCTACCGTCCCTCCGGGTAGGCACCCTTCGCGACTCAACTCCTAGGTCATCCATGCGCTGGACGAGCAGGGGAGAGCAAAAGCACCGGACGTCACTCTCTCTTGTGTTTTGGGGCCGCCATTCCTCTCAAAATGCGCCAGTTTCTGGCAGCCCTTCTCTTCTCGTGCCTCGCTGCCTTTGGCACAGCTGCAGACTACCACGAGCAGCTGAACCTTCGACCACTGCCCCTTTCCGCGCTGCTGGCGAGCTTCAACTTCCGGTCCAACACGTCGCTGGCCGATTTCGAGTCGCAAAACTTCCGCTACTTCCCTCGGTCTCTGGGACAGATTTTGCAATACGCCGGCACCCGCGAACTGCATCTACGATTCAGTCTGGGACGATGGGACGCGGAGAGCTGGGGAAGCAGGCCGTGGGATGGTCAGCGCGAGGGCGGGACGGGCGTGGAGCTCTGGGCTTGGCTGGAGGCAGAGACGGATGAGGAGTACGATGCTCACTTCACGCTGAGCGCAATTGATGCTAACTGACTTTAGGGCTGATCAGAAATGGTTGACCTTAACCAATGCCCTCTCGGGTCTTTTCTGCGCCTCACTCAACTTCGTAGACGGAACTCGAACTACTCGACCGGTCATGTCATTCCAACCCGAGGGCGATCACCCGGAAGCCTCAATACCGAACATGCAACTTTTACATGGTGTTCTTCCGAAGGAAGTCGTCTGCACCGAAAACCTCACCCCGTTCCTGAAATTGCTTCCGTGCAAGGGAAAGGCTGGCATTTCCAGCTTACTGGACGGTCACAAGCTGTTCGACTCCTCCTTCCAGAGCATGGCCATCGACATCAAGCCTGTCTGCCCTGACGGCCAGGAGTGCGTTCTGCAGATTGAACAGACCATTGACATGGTTCTAGACATCGACCGCTCCAAGCGCCCTCGTGATAATCCAATTCCCCGTCCTCCGCCTGGTCACGAGCTGAAGTGTGACACATCGAAGCCCTACCACTCCGACGATACTTGCTATCCCGTTAGTCATACACTTGGTCAAGATTGGACTTTGTCTCAGTTGTTTGGGAAGCCTGTCAAGGGCGTTTGTCCCCTGACTGACGAAGACGCGCCACCCGTCTGCATCGAAGTTCCCCATTCAAGAGGTGTCTTTACTTCAGGGGGCGCTCGAGAGCTCCTTAATTCGGACGGCAGGTCGCGGTGCTTCAAGTTCGAACCAGAATCCGAGCTGGAAATCGTCCTTCCCTTGGAGGACAAGGAAGGCCAGGACGCCACGACTGAGCTTGTTGAGCCATCCACTCCCCTCATCTATGCCGAACGCAGCTTCACTGGACACGGCCAAGAACACGGTGGCATGCAGGCCATCCTTACTAACCCCAGCAAGGATACTGAGGTTGAGTTTATCTACATGGAGTCGCTACCATGGTTCATGAGGGTCTATCTACACACGCTTAACGCCCGCATAGAGGGCTCTTTGGGCTCTCAGCCCTCCATCATCAAGGATATTTACTATCGTCCGGCTGTCGACCGAGCCAGGGGCACACAACTCGAACTACGCATGCGCATTCCTCCCGCATCAACCGTCTTCCTTACTTATGACTTCGAAAAGTCGATTCTTCGATACACAGAATACCCCCCTGATGCAAATCGCGGCTTCGACATCGCTGCAGCAGTGATTACCACTTTGAGCCCGCGTATCCAGAGTACGAGGACAACCACCTTGCTACTGAACCTCCCGACACCGGATTTCAGTATGCCTTACAACGTCATCATCTTCACGTCAACCGCGATCGCCCTCGCTTTCGGCGGCATGTATAATATCTTAGTTCGGAGACTGGTCGGCGCCGACGAAGGCCCGAGTCCGGTACTTAAAGCCAAGTTGGGCAGGTTACTGGGCAAACTGAAGGGCAGAGTGTCGGGAAAGAAATAAAGAAACGTTGGCTTTTCGTTCATCATGATCTTGTCTCAAGGTTGGACCGTGCAGTGTCTGACTTAAAGGGCTGGTCCCCCTTTTCTGGTGTTGTTACTGCTGACTTGTCAGGGTTGCCGGAAATTTCATCGAGAACAAGGACCAATTCCGCAACGGTCCGCTGCGCACCCGCCGCGCGTACATTGATCCCCCACTGTATCAGTCAGTATCCACGTTATGTTTCGGGTATCTTCATAGCAAGCCATGAGTCCACACGAGGCAACGCACCAAATCGTGCCCTGTCCGTTCTCGTTACTAATTGACGGATGATGGCTGCGTAGACGGGAGTCAGGTAGCACATTGTGTGCCGGATGCACGTGTACGACACCTTTTTCGACGTCCCTCGTCCGACTCCTTGCCCAGGTGTGTCATACATTCGGTCCTACTTTTAGTTTGTACTTGACACCCACATCCTCCTGCGGTGATCTCTGTTCATCAAGACAACGCATGTTTCCCCGTCTCGTGGATCATCATCTTGTGCGGCTCATAGTCTTAGCAACTGCTGCCGAGTCCGACGGCATTCCCATCAGCCGCGTTGCGGAACGAAGCCTACGAAACTCGGCAACGGATGCAGAAAGCCAATGAAGCCGTCGACCTGCGTTTTTGTGGATGAATACGATTTCGTTGGAAGCACGCTTGGAAGCACCCAATGCCGGCAGCACGCCCACCGAATCGAAGTAACTACAGCCCCTTGCAAGATCGAGTCATTAACAGACCTCAGATGATCTCGTTTCCATGAGCCTCAAGATCTTCCCAGTCTGCGGTCTCGATAATGGCATGCAACAACCCTATGATTCTGTTTGTCGAATTACGTGAAATTGCTGTTTGTTACTACATGGGTCTTTGAACGACGGCAAAATGCAGGTTCCCTCGACCCTGGAATCGTACACGGCTTCTGACGCGGCGTGTCCGCTTGGGCCAACGCCCACAAAGTTGACGGCCCATATGTAAACACAACATCCGAGTGCTTCAATGGCTTATTTTCATCCGGTTTACAGAACAGAATCACAGACAAGCCCATGTCAGTCAACATGAAATTGAAGGCTGTTCTAGGGGTTTTGTCTTTGCTGGCTTTGGGTGTGGCCGGCTTCGATGTGGCCAAAGATTCGCGGAAGGAATCCCGTATCAGGAGCACGAGGCGATTCATTCTTGAGGTTTCCAAAGTCAGTCAACACCATGCCACTCCAAAATAATGAGATGCTGATGCTTCGCACATAGGACTCGGCCTTGGAGATACTGACTTCAGAGCTCGCGACCCGCAAGGGCACCAAAGTATTCAAAACCTTTGAGAGTGAAGTATTCACCGGCGTCAGCGTCGAGACTACCACGGAGAATGCAGAGACTCTCAGGATTCTGCAGAGCGTCGGCAATGTCTGGCAGTCCAGGAAGGTCCAGATGGCTTCGGTCATGAACGGCAAGACGTTCGACAAGCACACCTCTGCCGCAAATTACTCGATTCACAGCATGACTGGCGTTGACAAGCTTCATGAGGCCGGTATCCTGGGCCAAGGTGTCAAAGTTGCAGTTGTGGATGCCGGGGTTGACTACCATCATCCTGCAGTGAGTTGCCTTGCTGAAGTTGTCCCATCATCTACACTGTGCTCACGCATTCTTTAGCTTGGCGGTGGTATCGGGCCTGATTTCAAGATCATCGGTGGCTACGATTTAGTCGGCGGATCACGTAAGAGAGAGACCCTTGGTTTCCAACAACAATTCAAGATGTTGACACTCATCCGTCTAGGCTGGCCTCAGCCAGGATTTGATAAGATTCCGGATGATGATCCGATGGAACTAGATTCCGTGGGCCACGGCACCCACGTCTCTGGGATTCTCGCAGGGAAGACGGACAGGTCTGATCAACCACAATGTCCGCGTTCAGTTTGTTGATGCTGATGTGAGTTCAGCTGGCAAGGAGTTGCTCCTGAAGCCAATATCTTATCCTACAAGGTGTTTGGCGACAATGATGTGAGTACATGTTCCGACACAAAGACACACGCTAAGTCGTATGCCAGAGCGGCGAAACGGACGAAGAAACCTTGATCGATGCATTTCTCAGGGCCCATGCAGATGGAGTATATATATCGCCCCACACCAGTCAGAGTACGATTGCTGAGACTCCAGTAGGCTGATATCATCACATCCTCGATTGGAGGGCGTGGAGGATTTGCTTCCAATGCCTGGGCTGAAGTTGCCTCTCGTCTGGTCGAACAGGGTCTGGTAGTCACCATTTCCGCCGGCAACGATGGTGACAGTGGACTATTCTTCGCCGACAACGGTATGTCCGGAAGGAATGTTCTAGCCGTGGCCTCTGTGGAACCGAATTACGTGCCAGGCATGCCTTTCGAGGTCACCTTTGACACCGGCAACCACAGCAGCACCACAACTTGGGGTTTCTTCCACGGCTCTCTTCTTCACAGCTTCCCTACTAACAGAACATTGCCGGTTATCACTCTCTCGGATGACCCGAAGAACGATACGATTGCCTGCAGCTTCCTCCCTCCTGACACCGACTTGAAGGGCCGCCTCGTGGTAGTCCCCAAGGGCGGCTGCAGTGGATTTCAGAAGCGCTACAATTTGTTCACTGCTGGTGCGGAGCACGTCTTATTCTTCAATGATGACAAGCTATACCCTATGCCCAACGACTTGTTGAGTCGCGGTGCGGAGGGCATCATGGGGTACGACGAGGGGGTTGCGCTCACTCGCGCCATCGCCGACGGCGTCAAGGTGACAGCCAGGTTCTTCAACGAGACAAAGGTTCCCCTCGTCAATCTCAAGAATCCCCGCGATGCCGCATCTATTTTCACAACGATGGGCGGTCTTTACGACCTCACGCCCAAGCCCGACATTGCGGCGCCAGGCAGCAACATCTTCTCTTCCGTGAGGAATGGTTCATATGCTCTGAAGTCCGGCACATCAATGGCAACCCCTTACGTGGCAGGCATCGCAGCGCTCTACATCAGCAAGTACGGTGGTAGATGGCTTCACGGCCGCGACTTCGGCAAGAGGCTATCCGCCCGGATCATGGCCAGCGGCAGTGCTGTTGGTTGGCATGACGGGTTCAACAGCAGCGATTACGAATCTTTCGCTCCGGTCTTCCAGTTGGGCAACGGGTTGGTAAACGCCACCAAGGTCTTGGACTACCGCACAGAGCTGTCCTGGGGCGCCAAGTTTGCGCTGAATGACACTGCCCACTTCGAGTCTTGCCATCGAGTGAACATCACTAACAACTGCACCACCCCTGTCACATACACCTTTGCGCTGCAGGATGCTGGTGGCTTCGAGGCACTTGGCAAGTACTCGGGCTTCAACCTGGGCCCCGGTGCATCTTGGGATTACGTTCCTACTGAGATGACCCCCAATTTCACACACCCTGAGGACGATTTTACGGTTGAGCCTGGTCAGACCAGAGAAGCGACGTGCGTTGTTACCTTCTGGCTGAAGATAGCTCCTTCAGACGGCTGACTGTTTACTTAGCTTCCACTTCAAGCCTCCTCACGGCCTGAACGAAACAGCATTGCCGGTTTACAGCGGCCAAATCCTCATCACTGGATCCAACGACGAAAGACTCACGATCCCTTACATGGGCGTCGGCTCAAACCTTCAGAATAACTTCAAAGAGATGTTCAGCGAGGGTTTTCCATACGTTCTCTCGACGAGAAACCTGACCAGAATGGAAGACAAGTCAACGTCAGTTGCCGGAACATCCACCTCACCTCAGTCTCCTCTCCCCGACTAACATACTTACAGCTTCTCTTTCGACCTCGACCCTTATCAGCAAGACTTCCCGAAGCTCTACTTTACAGTTCGCTGGGGCGCCCAAATTATCCGATGGGACATCTTCGAGAGGGGATGGAAGCAAGAGGACTGGACCTACCCGCCTGTCCCAGGCAAGAATGGCCACGTTGGCATGGCTGCGCCGTGGAACAACGAGTGGTTCGTTCCGTACTTCGATCCCGAGATCCACGACGACATGGACATTATCAGAGGCCCCCTGACCGAGCTATCCCGGGAAGTGTATGGGTACCAGCCCTACCGTTTCTGGTGGCTTGGAAGACTCACCGATGGCACTCATATCAGGCCTGGCAACTACACGTAAGGGTTTCATACGGTATTTTCAGTCCCGATGCTGACAACAGTGAATTAGTATGCGTGTGGCTGCTTTGATCCCGTTCGGAGATGCTGCTCGCAACGACCACTGGGATACGTACATTCAAGATTTCAAGGTTGTTCTAAACAACAACACGTCTGCGTCCAAGTTTTCGGCTAAGAGAATGACGCCACCAACGCCTCTTCAGGCGACACCACTCTAAAAGTTCATCACAAGTGCGAACGAGACGGTTTCTCCGGTTTTCGAATGCATCGGGGAACAGAGCTTGGAAGCCAGTCAACACAGAGTAATCATTAGCCGGACCAAAACTCATTGCGTGAAGCTTGGTTCTGACATCTTTTCCTTCCTTCTTGGCCCGCTATTTCTCTTTTCAGAAGATTCAGCTTGTCCAATTTTTCACACAATTTAGAACTTATGTCTTTACGCGCACATGCATTTGATGGGTCCCGTCCGCCTGGACCGCTACTTGCCCGTGATCAGAAATTCAACTTTTGTGAACTAAATCTTGGGGTAAGGCAAATAGAAAGCAACGAGACGTAACTCGAGATCTTAATTCTTCCCCTGAACTGCGAAGGACCCCTTCTACAATCCAAAGGTCGTAGGCATGCCTTGTCTGGAACTCGCCGCGGTCATGTTCGCTGCCGATTGCAAAAACTAGGGTATTTGCCATTTTATTTCTCATCACCAAGGTTTACCAACCAGAGGCGCGCACCCAAACGTCGACGACCTTGGCATGGTCTCCGTTGACATCAGAGTCCACCACGAGATACCATCCATACATCGCGCCCGCCACGCAAGCGTGGTTGGGGTAGATCCAGACGGTCTTGCCAACATCAAGCGGTATTGGTGGCTCGCCCGAAGTCTCGTCATCCCCTCCGCCGGTATGCCAGGCCAGGATCGAATGTTCTTGGCTGATTCGCGCGACTACAAGTCGATGCTTCGTCTGCACTTCCCTAGCATAGGACTTGCGGCTGACGACACCCCAGCCACTGTAAGACGGACACGGCTCCCGCCCGAGACCAAGGACACCGACAGCAGCGAGAGCCTCCGGCTTGTCCCTTTCGCCGTCGTTGTAAACGCTGCAGACCTCAGCCGCTACGAAGACAGCAACTTCGTCTTCGGCGTCCCCGAGAAAGGTCCTGGCGTGGGTGGAGAGCTGCTGGTTGTCGAGGACGGGATAGACGCCTGCGTGCAGCTCGAGGTTGACTCGGAAGCCCAGAAGATCCCCTTTGGTGACTTCCTGGATGGTTTTGCGGAGGTTCTCGCTATCGGCATTCTGTGCAGCGTTGGTCCCGGCAAAATTCTGGATTGCCGTCACCTGTGGCGACGCCCCGACACTGATGGTCAGCTGCTTCTCCCTCGAGAAGTACCGCGCGTTGGTTTGGAGAGCGTCGACGCAACCCTTGATCTCCCCCGCGAGGTTGTCCATGGCCTGCTTGGCGGTGGTGTCGGCGTAGCTCAGACTGCTATGTGAATACAAGCCAACCAGTGTAGCCTTCCCATCGGTGTCAAGTTGCATAACCTTGCGAAGGAGAGCGTTCTTGTTGAGAGCCGATGGTGGCAGACCTGCGCGGTGGTATCCAGTGTCAACCTTCAGATAGACCCCAGCTGCGAAGCCAGCCTGTTGGGAAAAGCGAGTCACGGCGTCGAGTTGATCTGGATGATCAATCATGAAAGTGATGCTGCCAGGACCGAGCTCTCGTGCCAGATCTGCGACTCGAATTGCTTGCGACGGCGGCAAAGGAATGCCATAGAGAACGTTGACCTGACGGCCCTTCTGTCGGAACTCTGTAAGCAGAGGTAGAAGGTGTTGCAGCTCGGACACAGTAGAGACGACGAGTTTGGCGTCTGGTGAGTCCTCGCCCACTTGCAGACGCGTAAGTTCAGTGGTCTAGTCCTTTTAGTATCAGCTCGGTAAATCATGTCATTGTCCATCTGAATAATTCCGTGGCCACAGAAGACGTCTGTGACTTTTATTAAGGTACTCGGGTCGGTCGCTTGATAAACGCACCTTGTGGGTCTTGACATGAGCCCGAAAGCCCACACCGAGAGCCTTCACGGCGTCGAGCATGGACTCGCAATGCCTCCGAGCTTTGGCGACATCGAGAACCACCGCGGGCTTCGGGACGTCGTCAAGAACCTTTCCAACGTAGAATTGCCTGAGACGCTCCGTTGGGGGCGCTAGGCGTTGAGGAAGGCTCATGTTTGCAATCCGGGGGCTGCTCGGAAAGAGACAATGCGTTGCTGGTATGGCGTAATGGCGAGGGTTCGTTCAGATTAGCCAATCGGCTTGGTGCTTGTTTGTCGCGATTTTCGTCAACCTGCTTTTACATCCATTTCACGCACATGCCGTCGGGAGTGAGAGAGCACCATAAAGTAGGTATATCGCGCTCTTTGGTGGAGCGTGCTTTCGGCAGGGCGCAGGGCGCGCTGTACACCTCAGAGCCGCGGGGGATATTTCCACCGCCGCTGGCCGGCCGGAGAGCCCGGTGGAGACGACATCGGAGACCGACCCCGCACTTGTCCCGAAAGGGGGAAAATTTCGTACGAGCGATCATCAAGATTGGCGAAACAGGTTCCAAGGCTCCTTTAACGGTGTTGCTGGCATTCGGGGGTCTCTGATAAAGTTGCGACCTCCAGTGGTCAGGTATCCATCTTCGTAAGAGCTTGAGAACACCCCTAGTCTCCTGAATCTTTGACGCCAGACCTGACGCTGTCCAACTTCAGTGACTTGCAACATGGCCGGATATAAGCGCTTGCCATGCGTGTTAGTGACCAGGCCAGCCCCCTCGGCCGGCGCCGGCGCCCCCGCTATTGCCACCCACCCCGGCCATCAAAATTTTGTCTGATAAAGTGATCAAGCGCGTGGGTCGAGCACGCAAAGCCTTTGATTGAATGGACCTTTTGTTCCTTCAAGTTGCAGCCGCTGCCCCCCCGCAACTGCCTCTGTCGCCGAGTTCTCATCAGGCGTCTAGTGAGCCATCAACGACTCCAAAACCCCAAGACACTCGTTCACGACCAGCAACTACAACAACCACAAGACAGTGTACGATGGCAGAGAGCCAGCCGCTTCTCGAGGACCCTCTTTGCGAGGAAGACGTTTCAAAGCATTTGCTCGACTTTAATCCCAATGACGACCCCGAGAACCCAAGACAATGGCCCACGGCTTTCAAGTGGACCATAGTCGGTCTGCTGGCCTGCATGGCGTTCACTGTGTATGGATCCGAGGCCTCACTTTTAGCCAGCCAGAACCTCACCTCACCTTTTGAATTTCGTTGCTGACTCGGTCATAGAACCTTCACATGCATCTCTGTCGTGCCAATTGCTGCCCACATCGTCGGTGATCTCGACCATGACGACGGCACCAACTCCCCCGCGAGCGCTCTGCTCGTCACAATCTGGGAGCTCGGCGAGGCTGCGGGCCCTCTGTTCATAGCTCCGCTCAGTGAGATCTACGGACGACAGCCGGTCCTCAACGTCGCCAACATCCTCTTCGTCACCGCGACCATCCTAGCCGCCCTCAGCACCAGCACGCCACTCCTCATCGCCGCCCGCGCCCTCACGGGGCTCGCCGTTGCCTCTAATGTCCTGAACCCAGCCATCATCGGTGACATGTTTGAGGCGGATCAGCGTGGCTCCGCCATGAGCATGGTGTCGCTCGCTCCTCTCGTTGGAGGTGCCGTCGGTCCCATGATCAGCGGTGCCATCGCGCAGACCCTTGGTTGGAGACGCGTGCTGTGGATGAGCGCAGGTCTTGCTGCCGCCTGCGAGGTGCTGTTCCTGTTTTGCTTCAGGGAGACGTACAAAATGACCATCCTCCGACGAAGGGCCGCCAAGGCGCAGCATGAGTCCGGAGCGCCGCTCCACCCGGCCGGCGTGGATGATCACAAGAGTCTGCTGAAGCTCTGGGAGTCAATCAAGCGCCCCGGGACTGTGTTGGTGAAGTCGGGTGTGTTGCTTGCGCTGTCCTTGTTTGGCTGCATCACCTTCGCCTACTTCTATGTCATGTCAATCACACTGCCGACCATCCTTCAGGACGTGTATGGTTTCTCGCCAGCAATGACGGGTCTTTCGTTCATGTCATTCAGTATGTTTATCCGTAACTCGTTCCAACATTATAGATCCTGTCTTAACGGCTCATAGGTGTCGGCTCCCTCATCAGCGTCCTCGTCAGCAACTTTAGTCTCGATCGGATCTACGTCAAGCTCCGTGGCAGCGATCCAGTGGGACGCCCCGAGTATCGCCTCCCACTCGTAATCATCGGTGCCTTCGGTCTTCCCTTGACCATTATAGCATATGGCTGGATCACGCAGCTGCAGCTGCCTGTTTCGCTGCTCCTTCTGTCCGTTGTCATGCAGGGTTTCATGCTCCTGATCTGCTCCCTACCCTTGTCTGCGTACGTTGTTGACGCGGCCGGTCTCTACTCAGCGTCTGCCATGACAGGCGTCATCGTTACCAGGTGTTTGGCCGGCACTTTTTTGCCTCTTACCACCGGCCCGTTGATTGAATCGTTTGGTCATGGATGGGCCTTTACGATTCTCGGGGTTGGCAGCATGTTCCTCGCCCCCATTCCCATTGCCGTCATGAGATACGGCCACATTTGGCGCCAGACGTCCGAGTACACGAGAGACGCTTAAGGAATTACGAATCACGAGATTGTTTCGACGCACTTCTCACGCACAATCATGGAACAAGAGTATGCTCAACGGGGAAAAGCAACATGAAATGGAACCATGCATAAATTTAAATGACTCAGCTCACGACTAGGTGCATTTAGAGGACGGGGACAAAAGTTACAGATTATAATAGGCGTTAATGATATTGCTGTCTTTGGGTTTTGCATCAATTCAACTCCGAGCTTCGTTTCCACTTCTCGAACGCTTCCACGGCTTCTGCGACGGAATCATGACCCAAGAGCTCTCTCTGGTAGTCCGGGTCGATCCATCGCCAGCCCGTCGGCGAGACTCCGTCGGCGAGCTTGGCACCTGCCATCTCCGCATCTCGCGCCCTTTGCTCGGGTCCGTCCGGTATCTGATACCATTTCTGGTTCGAATTCGCGCCTTGTACGTTGACAGTGGTCCGCGACTTTCGCAGGGACTCGTACAGTCGCAGCACCTCCGGGACCAGCTCCGTGGGTTTGTGATTGGAAGAGGCGTGGAGGAGTAAGCCTAGGAGTTTCCCGAGAACCGCACCGTCCTCGACGGCCATCGCTGCTCCTTGCGCCTGGTATGGGAGGCTCGGATGACAGGAGTCACCCAGCAATGCCACGCAACCCTGGCAAAGTCAGTAGACAGACTTCGAAGGGACTTCCATTTTGCCGTGACAGTCGCGACGGGAGGTGATAGGAGCCCAAGCAAACCTTTGTCCAGGTCTCCAACTCGGGATGCGTGCAGAGCTTCCACTTTTGTACCCTCGAGATACATGAAATCAGCTTGGAAAGACTGCATGTTTTGTGTGGTGGTCAATCAGGTGTCCAGGGTAATCGCCGTCATGTCCGACCCCACGCTTTGAGATGCAAGGTGGTTCGAGATCAGGGGCGAACGTACGTCTCATCCCAACCCTCGTAGCTCTGTCTCATCTCGTCAACGTCCCCCTCGACGCGCCTCTGTCCAGGCGCCATGTTGTCGGGTCGGAGCAAGACGAGGTTGAATTCTCTGCCTTCCCTCACGGGATAGAAGACGGTGTGCTTGTACGGCCCCACCCAGACGGTCACTTGCTTCCGGGCACAGAGCTCATCGATGCTGGCATCTCTGAGAGTCTGGAGATATTCCAGAGGAAACGTTGCTCGGTATGCCAAATCCCCAGTCTCGACTGCCGGCGAAGGGACTCCAAGGAGTTGGTTTCGACATACCGAATAAAGACCTCCTCCATCAGTCAGCAATACAAGAGTCGTAACATGACCGCCGGGTCGAACTCACCGTCAGCACCGATGATTACGTCTCCGGAGATGTCATCGCCATCCTCGAGCCATACGGTATTCGTCTCAAAGTCGATTCTCTCCACGTCCATATCCAAGCACAAGTCCACCCCGAGAGATCTGCACGTCTGCCACAGGACGGCGTGGTAGTCGGCTCTGTGGCAGACCATCCACACGTCCCCGTACTCCTCCCGACACCTCTTCGCAGACAGCGAGTACAGACGTTCGCCGTCGGCGTAGCGGCGCAGTTCCATCTCGTCGATAACGACACCATGTTCCAGCAACCTGTCCAGAAAGCCCAACTGACGAGCCACTCTGGTCCCGTTGGGAGGCACTTGGATACCTGCGCCTATCTACGATGCAACCTGCACGTCAGCCCCGGGGACAAGCCGAACAATGTGGGCTGTCGTCCAGACTCACGGGCACAATCCTATTCGCCCTCTCCAGGACCACGACCTCCAGCCCCTCCCTCTTGCACGCAATCGCACAAGCGAGGCCGCCTAAGCCCGCTCCGACGATGAGAACCTTCATTGTACGGTACGTGACGTTGTGTTTCCTCGGACCACGAAAACTTTTGCCGAGTGAAGATCTGTCCCGTGGCAGCACTAGCTCAACGATTACGAGGTGAAACAAAAAGAAATTCTCATGCAAAGATAGCGAGCGCTGCCTGGTGTCGCTGCCCCGCGCGGCCCGAAACCCCACATCGGTGCCGCACCGCAACCCGCTGCACGGCAATGCCATCGGGAACTTTAAAAAACGAATCTCATTTTGCTTGCTCGCTCCCCCGCCTCCACTTCGGCAAGACATATCGAGAAAGGGGAGAGAAAAAAAAACATGAGATGAGAAAACGTAGGAGGCCCGTGATCTTGGCCGCAACTCCGCGCAAATCCGTTACGCCAGGTTTGGCTAACTCTCCTCATTAGAGCCTAATTCCGATCGTTCATGAATCACCAGTGGCAGGGTTTCTTTCGTCTGAATTGCTCTTGTTTGCTGCGCCGTCAGGTTGTTCGCCGCTGGTCCGGACTGTGTCATTGCAGAAGCACCATGGATGGAATCTTGCGCCATCCCAAACGCAAGACGTTGGCTATCTGCAGCAATATGCAAGGAACTTTTATTTAGAGAAATGAAGATGTTTTTCGACGGAACTCTTCCGAAAATGCCGACTTGCACTAGTGGTCGACTGGTATCCCATTGCTGCTGTTGATCAGCCTGCACGTTCACGGCGTCTAGACCGACTCGAAGAGTCACATCGAAGGAAACGAAAGTAGATTACACCGAATGAGCGAAACATAAGAAGAAGCAGAAGAAAAAAATTAAAATTCAAAGATATTTCTCGTGCAGACTTTGACAAGCCGCACATACAGAGCCTATGATACCTCGAGCAGAGTGATTAGGCTACTCAAGATTTGCTTGCGCATCTAGTCAATTAATACATGACTCGACGCCTCAGGGTAGCTCAAACAGGTCCTCTTCTATGGCTCTTACACATTCATTGTACACGCGTTTCAGTCCGTAACCCCGCGGACGCAGCTCAGGCACACAACTGACGTTAACGCCGCTCCTCTAGTGCGAAACCTGATTCGCAGATCTTATCTTCCCATTCGTGGAGGTTTCAAGATTCAGCTGGCGTATAACTTAAGGGGGGGGAAGATCTTCAGACGGATTCAGCCGGCGCCTGCGGGGGATCTGCCGACTTCACTGACAGCTCCAGCCACACGCTTCCAGCTGGGGTCGCGAGAAGCCAGATGGCGCATTCCATCCCCAACCCAAGCTATCAGCTAGCAGACTAAATGAGCAACATCGATTCAGTGATAGAGTGACCACTCCTGAGAGCCCATTCACCTTGACTTCATACATGTCGGTACACGAGTCTAAATCGGCCACTGCCGAGCTTCTATCGAGATACCGAAACAAACTGCCCAGACTTGTGAAAGATGCCATGAAGCTGGTTGAGTTATGAAGGCTACATAATTCATCACGTGCTCGATTCACTTGGCATACACCTGGGATCGAGTCAAGTCGGCAACGATGATCCTCATCTTGTTATCCGCTGACACACAGGGACCGCTTCATCACTCGAAGGCCCGAGAATCATATCAATGATCCCTGTGCTTTACTCACAGACCGAATCTGCTGACAATGTCGAGGCTCCGAGCCCCATAGGGAACACCCTGGTGCCTATCACAAAACATACATGGAGGAGGTAGATCCGGGGAACACGGGAATGCTGGTGAAAGAGACGGGATCGCCGGCAATCCTCACATCTCCCGCCACGCCACGCCACGCCACGGTACTGAAATTGAGATCAGTGGGATTTGGTACAGCCGTTGATCATCGAACGTAAAGAGGCGACGGGCTCCTCGGACTGGTCTTGTCGGGGGTTGGGATCTGTCACAGCATCCAGATAACCCCTGTACCTCGCAATCTATCCGATCTTCCCGCGGCCCCATGCTCCGCGACGTCACTACATAGGTACTTTATTTACAGCCTTAACGAGAAGTGAAGGAGCAATAAATAAACTTCCCCGTACCTGTTAGTCCCCGACTGCCTAATCAGGAAACTGTTTTTGTTGTTGGACGAACATCGCCATCGCCGAGCGCGGGTGCGCGGGCAAGCGGGCTCCTCGCGGCTATTTACTCCCCCGTCCCGCGGGTCCCATAGGGCCTTCTTTTTAGCCCGGGGCACCCGACGGCTTGGTCAGACGCCATGCAAGGCACAACTCTTTTATTTTTCTTCATGTTTTTCCCGTATCCAATTCTCGTCATATACGTTTTATGTTAATCCGCGTGTTCGACCCCTTGGCTATTTGGTGTTTAAAACAATTGCTCCTTCTCGTTGCTTTTCAAGATTGGCCCCCCGCCCAAAAGAAATGCCGTTCATCGTTGAAAAGAGAGCGCCATTATCCCGGATGGCTGTCCAAGCCCTTGTGAGATACGAACACGACGGACAGGTCTACTACGGCAACCTTGTGCGGAAGAGTAGAAGCGGTTACGTTGTCGAACGCCTTGGCGGAGATATTGAAGAGGGATTCATCAATACCAATATCAGAGACACAGTGACCAGGGTAAGTATTGGCCAATGACACGATAATGGCGAGGCTACGAAATGAAGGGAAAACTGACATGATGGCGTCGTCGTCAGCTGCTGTGCCCCTTGGAAAGAACACCAGGCATCGTATGTCTCGGTCTCAACTTCAGGCGCTATGCGGAAATAGCAAATGTGAGTAAGCAAACGTGTCCTACCGATGATCCGTAGCTAACAAATCCCACAAGCTACCCATTGCCACATATCCAATTGTTTTCACCAAACCTCCAGATGCTCTGTCGGGCCCCAATGATCCCGTCAACGTGCACCCCGATGCCCAAAGTCATCTAGACTACGAGGGAGAGCTCTGCGTGATAATTGGGCGAGACGCGAAAAACGTGTCAGAAGACGAGGCGTTGGACCACGTCCTCGGCTACACCGCCGGCAACGACGTCACCGCTCGCAATTTCCAGGTCCCCGATGCTTCTGGGGGACAGTACTCGTACTGCAAGTCGTTTGATGGCTTTGCGCCGATAGGGCCGGCCATCTGGTCGCCCTCTGTGGTCCGGGACCCGCACGCGCTGCGGTACCGTACCATGGTGAACGGCAAGGTCGTTCAGGAGACGGAGACGTCGGACATGATTTGGACCGTGGCGCAAGTGATTGTTCATCTCTCCCGCGGTACGACGCTGAGGAAGGGGACGGTCATCATGATGGGAACCCCAGCGGGTGTGGGCTACTTTCAAGGAAAGTTCTTGCAAGACGGCGATGTCGTGGCGGTGGAAATCGACGGGCTGGGCAAAATCGAAAACAGGATTGTTTTTGAGAAACCGGACGAGATGGATGTGTGAGACGGGAGAGCGCTCGACTGTGTTGGATGATGATGTATGAAACGTGTCTCTGGTTGGACGATGATGATAATGAGAAACGACGGCCTCTTATGACATTAATAAAACCTTTTCTATATCCGCTGAGACTGGGGTTTTTGTAGGGCACCTATATACGTACAAGCATAACCGATATTGACTCATGTCATATCGTTTTCGCAAAATGTTTCAGGCCCAGAATTCTTCAAAGTTTGTGAGTTGTGTGGCTGGGTGCTACTGGTCCAGCTCTCGGGTCGTCTTGCCTTGACGCAAGCCTTGGATTCTTGGATTCAGTCGTATCATTCCCAGCGCCATTTGCGTATTAAAGACGGCTACTTCCATGGACAGATGTCGCAAATTGTCCTCGTGGCAGCTTCCTTACAAAAGACCAACATCTTTCTTAAAGTCTTGTAGCCACTCTTCGACGTCTGCGGGCGTTTGATTCCAGGGATCGTCGCTAGACCGCGTATCCAGTCTTTAGCCAACTTGAACTGCAAACGGAGGGTGATTGCCACAAATCAAAGAGATAAAGAGAAAAGGAGCACATCACTCACTCATCATACAGAATCCACCGTGCCTGGTGTTTAATCTCTTCATCGGTCGGAACGTGGCTATTAGGATTGTTTGGCGACATTGTGCTGGCCACAAAACGGGACAGTTCTCTTGCCAGATGTAGGTATCTGTTGTTGTCGTTGAGAAAGAACGGCATGCCATTCCCTCTTGGACGCTCATAGTCTTGCAGTGAATGCCCCGAACCTACGAATAGGGTTTTGGCTAATTGCAGGCGCATGTACTGATCTTGTGGGTTTCCGTCAGCTCTGTCTGCTGCATCTGCAGCAGGGTTTTGCAAAGAAGCGTTGTGAAAGCCGGGATGTTGGGAAACACTATCCCCAAACTCATGAGACGGCAGCCCATCAGCCTGGAAAGTCATGTTTTGGAGAGCTGCAAGGTCAGCATTCATCAAATTGAGATCCCCGCCGGCGAGGTAGTCTGGGGGAATCCAATCTGTCTCCAACATGAGATTCTCACGTGGATGCTGCCTGCCTCTCCGGCGCAAAGGACCAACCCACTCAGTCGAGGATCGGATGACGCGAGCTAGAAAGCCCACAAATCGACTTGAAGGATTTGCGGAAGACTCGTCCACACGGGTAAGGATGGCGCAAGCTTCTTGGTGGATTTCTTGATCTGATAGTGTCAAGCCCAGTGCAGTATGTATGCCCACATACCGACACAGTTGAGACTCCAGTTGACAGTCTTCAAAGATGTTTGACTTCCCATTAATCTTAAGCTGGCTAAGACGCAACTTTAGTAGCTGGTTCATTGGACGCAGACGGGCTCTCAAGGCTGTTTCGGCCGAGCACATAAAGATGTCTCTCAGCCAAGAAGCTGATGACGGACTAAGCGCAGATGAAAAGAACTCTGCGCCAAAGATGATGCTACACGCCTCGTAGATAAGCTCGTCATCAGAGGGCAGACTGTCTTTATCCTCATAGTAAATCCGGATGTAGTACTCTATTTCAAGCTTTAGGAGTTCGTAAGCGCTCGAAGCAGTGTCAGCTGGGCCAACGCTCGCAGCAAATGGGACAGGTCCATGAATCTCAAAACGTATCAAATCTAATGCAGTCAGTCATGATGGGCAAAACAGACGGGGAGAGAGAACCTACAAGGCGGCATAGCATTATCAAGCATTTCCAATATGGAGGGCTCGAAACCCCAGTCTCCCTTCCAATCATACATAGTGCTTCCGTTCTTGAAGTGGTCTGCAAGATGGTCACCTCTGTCTGCCCAGGTTTCGAATCTTGCATCACAAAAGCCGCATCTTGAGTGGATGTTGTTCTTCGTCGATTTCCACTTGTCCATTAGGCGAGTTATTTGCTTTGACCCATGCACGAGTCTCAAATGTTGCCGGAGATGGTCTTTTCGGTAAAAGGTTCGATCCTCGAATGGTCGTTCTGAGCACGCAGCTTGGTGGTGTTCGTCCAAATGCGACTTGCTGGGGCTAGGCTCTTCGCAATAGACGCATATCTCACCCTTTTCAGGATGAATTTCCGTGGCGCCATTCGGACAGCATATCCATTCTTCGAGTGAAAGATGGAGAGATTTCTCGTGCCGTTGCCAGTCGTATTTTGTCTTGAACGTCTCCGTGCAAAAGGTACACTGGTAAGTGTTCCGAACTCCCACCAATCGCGCGCGCCCCCCCTGTTGTTGGGCTTTGGTGGTCGCACGGCGCCTTCGCCTGCTGGAGACCCTGTTTGACTCCTGCGACCCAGCAGATCGCCTTGATCTGTACGAATATGCAGAGTTGTTTGATCCTCTGCTGGAGCGAGACGTTCCCGCGCTACTGATTGAAGAGGCGTGCCCAGAAGACCTGCCAGGGGATCGAGAACGGCTCGAGAGGCCAGAGCGCCCAGATGATGCTGCGACAGCACGAGAGATGTCGGAAACGTTTGCGGGCTCGTGCTCAGGTGGAGAGCGCTCCCATCGCTGCATGGGGTTCATGAGCTCTAGAGGCATCGGTGTCGGTCGGCGGGTTGGGATGTCGATGGGCCCGGCTGCCGTCTCGGTCCACGATGGTGTTTGTGAAGAGGAGGCAGCGTACGATCGAAACTTCTTTCGGCGACGCGTGTTAGCGAACCAGTTGGTGATTTGCTGCCTTTCCAGCCCGGTCTGACTATGCAGCTTGTCGACCTCTTTCGGCGTCGGATATGGGTGCTTTTCATGGTTGTCGAACCAGGTTCTCAGAACTTTGATCGCGCCGGAGGTGAAGCGACTGCCGATTTTGGACGGCACAGGGACGGGAGGCTCGCGAGGTTCAGTTGTGCTATTCGTAGGGACTTCTTCATTGATTGCCTCAGATAACAGAACGCCGCCAGATGCGCTCGACGCAGGCGAGGCAATGCCGCTGTCCAATTCGTTCTGTAACCCGCTAGGCTCATCAAGAAGATTTGGAACGAGATCAGGCAGCGGTTCGAAGGGATCGAATCCAAAGGTCATTCCTTCGAACTGATCCTGCGCGAAAGACATGTCGTTGAGCGTGGCGGTCTTGTCGTGATCGTCAATGATTCGTGCGAAGGCTGGAAGGCTCAATGCTGACTAGAGAAATTCACTAACGGCTGATACGTCCCAGTCCCGGTCCAAAAGACGATTGGTCGTCAAAGGTTCCAATGGTAAGATGGCGGAGAAAATAGGATGGGAATACCAAAAACGTCCACCATCGCCGAGCAGCTATGATCAGATGGCTGATGGCAGGTGGGCGGGGTATTTGAAGGTTTGTGGGAGCTTGCCACCGAAGTGCGGATGTTGGGGCTTGACTTATGCGCCTCTGCGGCACGTACCATTCCGCCCTCGGATGATCAGCAACACTTTTTCTCAATGCAACTTCTGCTTGTTTAATAAAGGCAACTGCATTCGCTCGAAAGGGATCGCTGGCCCGCACCAAAAACACCATTTCATCTGAGCCATCAATTCTGGTATTCAAAAATCAAGATACATTGACTTTCCACGCTCGAATTCATCATCCAATTGAAGGTCCCCGATTCCGAAAGCTTTTCAAATTTGTCTACCCGACGTTGTTGTCACATCACCTCCGTCTGAGTCCCGGGGCTGTGGGACCGTGAGGGGCCATTGTGGATCCATGCATCCCGTGTTCCTCAGTGATGGCACCGACAGCGGGTGCTCTGCGGAAGTTCCTACAAAGACAGTTACGTGGAAGGCCTCTTTCGGGGATCTTGGGTTCGTCTCCCACAAGCTTTGGCGCTCCGCTAGATCGACTTCGTTTCCTCCCTGCTGAGAGAACTTTTGCTTTAGACGCGGGTGTAATCCGGGACGTATTCCGGCCCAAGAGCGGCCCCACATCGCCGGAAAACCTTGCGACATCAAAAGGATTGAGTTGCGGTTCGCACACACAAACCGGCGGGTCGCCAAGAGCACGACTTCAGACGGCACCGCAAACTCTGAATAATCCCCGAGCCAATCGTCCGAACTCTGGCGTCCTGGGCGTGCGAGTTACAAACGCAGCCGAGAGGGTGTTGTTTGTCTGCACACGGCTGGGTCATCGCCGTCCCTCAATTAGGTACTTTTTTTCAAAACAGAGACCGTAACTCCCAGCGAGGTTTAGATCTTTTGAACTTATCTCTCCGACTGCCATCACTGATCAGCTTTTCTTAAACCACTATTATACAGCCGGGCTTGCCGGTACCGCAAAGGGTTCAATGTCCCGGGACACCTACCGTCCCGGAATCCGGTCCCGGCCGTGGTATCAAATTCATCCTCATCTCTCAACTCACATGTAACAGCCCCCTCGTGGTGACCTTGACCTCTCCTTGAAAGCCTCCAATGAAGAATGAAGCTTCGGAATTTTGGGATGTTGTCCGCCTGGCTGCGAACATTGATCTAAGCTAAAGCGCGGATTAGCACATCGATGAAGAGACTCGTAACTCATGCTACAAGCAACGAAATCTCAATCGGAGACGTACTGGGATAATGCCGCTCAAGTACGCCATCAATTTGCCTTTCTGCACCTTCAGCAACATCCGGATTTTTGCCTAGACAAGTTCTTCCGGCGTGATTTTCTAATTGGCAAACCAAGGTCTAATAGGTCACAATTGTCATGGTACAGTGACCCAGTAATACATGGCAATGATTCGCACGCTCAACGCTCCAGGAAGACTGGATGAAAGGCTTTGTTTTCCCACTTTCAGCAAAAATACTAACAAAATTTTCTACTTTGTCTTTCAGCCATCAACCTTTTGCCACAAAATCGCATCAGGTCGACGTCGGGTAAAGTCTGCCTTGCAATTTTGCCTTTAGATCCCCTTTTCATAGACTATGGGACACATCACGAACTGGGCATTGGAAATGGTGCACCCAAGGGCTGACAAGTGCATCTGAGATATGCTCGTTAACTAGTTCTACGGGGTTCGTACATTTACGAGTTTGGGGCAGTAAACAGGCAATGGACATGCGCATATGAAGATTACGAAATTGCACGCATCATTTTCAATTGGTATCAATATCTATGCTGCTTATACAAATGAAGTGAAAGGCAGGTGGAGCTGCATTACGGACATGCTGTCGGGAAGCATCCTGACCTCTGGTGGCATGCATTCAGAGCATGGTCACCATTTCCCAACACTCAGAACCGCGCAATACCGCTTTCACTGCCGATCAAGGTAGAGGTTGTGCACCTGGAAAGCACCAACTTAGTTAAGGAGGCCGCAGATGAGGCCGCCGAGGTTGAGCTTGTCGAGGACACCGCCAACAATGCCAAGAACGGTGGGGAGGAGACCGTTAAGGACCTCAAGGAGGAGGTTGATGACACCGCCGAGGGTGGAGAAGACGATGTGGAGGAGGTTCTCGACGATGACGTTGAGGGTGGTGAGGAGGTGAACGACGACGGAGAGAAGGGCGAAGACAAGAGGACCGAGGAGCTCGAAGATGCTGATGGAGAGAGTCTTGACGACGCGCTGGAGAGTGTAGATGATCTCGAAAACGAGCTCGAGGACGAGGCCGATGATCTGCTCCTTGTCCTCCTCGACGATCTCGCCAATGTTCTCGAGGAGCTCGGCAACCTCGCTGACGACGGTGCTGATGAGGCTGATGATGATGGTGACCTCGCTCTTGACGAGCTTGATGATGCTCTCCTTCTTGGCGGCGACGCAGGTGCTGCAGACACCCTCGACGGTGGAGTTGATGACGGAGGTGTGCTTCTTGCAGTCGACGACGACGGTCTTCAGCTTGGTGATGACGACCTGCTCGGCGCGGGTGTCGAGGACGTTGTTGACGACGGGGACGGCGGGAACGTCGGCGCCGGCGATGTCACCGACCTTGGAGACGGTGTTCTCGACATCGCTCTGGAGGGCGGGGGCCGCCAGGGCGGAGGCGAAGAGAGAGCCGAAGGCAATAATGTTGGAGAATCTCATGGTTGCGGTTGGGATTAAGAATAGGAATTAAAGAACGAATGTGATTGTTTGTTTGGTAGTAAAAGAATGACGAGCTTGCGCTGGAAACCAGAAAGGAGTGACTGGGTGAGGATGCTGATGATGATGGAGAAGAAGACGACGGTATTCTGGAGAGACCAAGAACTCTCCTTAAGTACACGATGATGATGGACTTGTGGCCCGTTGCGCAGCTGCCCTCAACTCTCCTGACCGTTTAAGGGGGTGTATGGAGTTGCCAAAAACCGTACCCCAGCTTTCTGACGCTGAACGCAATTCCCAACGACCGGGATCCATGACTCTCAGTAACATGTCAAAGACGAGGATCGCACTTGGGATTTCCTGTTCGGGATGCCCATCATGATCAATTCGGTTGGACAGGGAAGCTAGCCTTCAAAGACCCCTGCTTAAGGCTCGCGTTTGCTTGCCGGGGTCTCCTCCGGGTTTGCCGCCTTTGTGCGATTTTGCAACTCAAAATCACAAACGATTGAAGTTTCTTGGATGTGCTGGTCTCCAGATTCTACCAAGAGGCTGGAGCTGAGCGCGAAAATATCCTCGTCCGCGCGTTCCTCGGCCAGTTCTTCTCGATTCCAACGACGCAACATGCCGATCTAAGCCCACATCAAGTTCCAGCAAAAATCTTTGGCTCAGAAACATTGCGTGGGGACTCTGACGCTCGGAGAATTCTGATTTGCGGGCCCGCAGTTCTTGACTGGGGTTGCGGAAGATCGTCATTAAAAAACCACGAACTAATCCCGGATCGATTGGGGTTCCCAATCATGAAAAAAAAATCTCTCTACGAAATGGCTGCCAATGCCATGAGAGCGGTGAAGCGCACAGATAGATCATCTCTCAGAGCCTGAGAGCACACCCCAAACTGAAGTGCAGTTTGAGGATGGTGTATCATCATCTCATTTGCACCTCTGATGTCATCCAACTCCATACTAAGCATGTTGTTTTCCATCCTAAGTAGCGGCTGATAACGCGTCAATTCTGCCCTTTTTGTTCCCTGTCTCTCCTGATAGGAATAACGGGCCTTATTCCATCATCGTCACTCCTCGTGTTGATGTTGGGCAGAATCTTCCATCCGCCCGGCTTCAGTGGAGACCGCCTCCAGACATCTTTTCGGTCCCGCCGAGAGTGCCCTGGCGTGGATTGTCCACCTCACAGCCCTTTCGTATTTCTTCTTGCTTTGACTTCTTCTTCTGTTGTGAGCGTGTGGACCTATCACGAGGGAGGCCTCAGTAGTTGCAAGGTCCTCCAGTAATCTTGACAGAAACCGAGTCCTCCGTCTTCGTCGCTCATGAGTGCTGTTTTCGGGCGTTCCAAATCTGCCCGTACGGTCCTTGGGGGCCGATAGAGCCAACGAGAACATCCTCCGAGCCGTCAGCATATGTCTGATCAGCGAATTCTTGGACCGGCATGCTCATGGCTCGGCCACGCTCTTCGCCCATGTAATCATGCAACTCCGCTGTTGATACGGTCAGTATAGTATCGATGCACAATACCTCAGATTTAACCTACTTTGAACAATTGGTGGCCAGATTTCGATTATCTTTGATGCTGGAGTGCCGGAGCTGTTGTCCCAAGCTGTAGACGAATGAACTCAAGGCTGCTTTAGAGGCCGAGTAAGCTGGTAGTGTGACGGCCGGAATGATGGCAAGATGCGTTCCGGTGAATATCAAACCGGTAGGCTAAGGCTTCTCCTGGAGCCTGGGGAGAAACTTCACCGACACGTCGACAACGCTGAGAAAGTTCGTGTTGATTTCGTTCCGAAATGCATCCAAGTCTACACTCTCGGGCTTCGAAAGTCAGTTTTGGCTTTGAATTCCTGAGTTGACAAAGACGCAATCAAGTGGAAACTTGTCAATGACTCTGATTGGTATTAGTCTAGTGCTGCCCAATGCGTTGTTTCTATCGCGAATATGAAAGTGACTTACCCGTCGATAAAACTGTCCAGACCAACTCTATCTGTGATGTCGTATCGAACCGAGGCTGCCTTGGAAGACCCATGCTTCTCAACATAGGTATCATGTCTATCTTGACGACGACCAACGGCAATGACACTGACACCTTCGTTGACGAGTCTGTCTGCCATAGCAGCAACACCCGAGGTAGCACCAATGAGGAGCACTCGTTTTATAAGAGAAAGACATCGTGACCAGTTCAGGTTTTTTCGCGTTTTGATAATGACTTCAAGAGTCCTTCAATGATCTTCCAGAGACAGGGAAACAAACTACCAGTGCTTCGTGGAAGAACCTTGATATATACCATGCCTTAAACATAAGCTCCCAGACGTCATCATGTCAAAGGAGATGCACAGCGCGGGTATAGCGTCCACGTCGCGAGACATTGGTTTTAGGGCCGGCGCTAGCGTGCTAACGCGTTATCATCAGCCGTGGGGTAGTAAGCCGGAATCGGGTTTACATCAGGGCGCTTTCTAAAGCCAAGTGGCGCTCCTCCCGTTAATACAATTCGAATTTGATACCGCCGATCGAAGGCTACTTGAGTTTGCTACCGTGAATTGCATGTGGCTTTACTCTCTTTCTTGAGAGACTCATCACACGCCCGACCCCGGTGGACCTCGCAACTTCAGCTGATGTTCTCCACCAGGCCCGGCCGACAGACCGACGATTTTGTCTTCACTCAGGGCCAGACAGGGTTGGGAATTAGTCTAGTCTAGTCTAGTCAGGTAGCTGACTAAAACTAGGCTAGTTTAGTCTAGCCTTAACTAAAACTAGTATAGTTTAGTTAGGCTATAGACTAAAACTAGCCTAGTTTAGTCTAGTTAACTAACTAGTTAACTAATTAGTCACTAGTATTTTTTAAAAATATCTTAAATATTAATATATAATATTATATAATTATTATAATAAGTATATATAATATAAATCTATTTAAGAGTATATTTAAACTTATTTAAGGGTACTTTTATAACTTAGTATTAACTTTTATTTGAAGTTATACTTTTAATAATAATAATAATAATAATATTAGAAATAACTATAATAATTATAATAGTAATAATAGTATAATATAAATCTATTTAAGAGTATATTTAAGTTTATTTAAGGGTACTTTTATAAGCTTATTATTTTCAAAATGAAAAAGCTTAAATCTAGGATCTAGAATTAAACTTATAATATGAGGTTTATAAGTTTCTAGATTAAATAGATCTAGCTTTTTAGGAAAATAATTAGATAGCTTAACTATTCCTTTAGTTAAGCTATCTATTAAAATAGTATAATACTCTCTCTATATATAGTTAGTATATATATAATAATAATAAAAATAATAATAAAAATAATAATAAAAATAATAATAAAAATAATAATAATAATAATACTCACTAATTTAGGTAGCCTATCTCTTAAAGCTTTAAACTTTAAGAGTAAGTTATCTAGTTTATTATATATAGTATATATATATAATAAACCCTTATTAAGGCTAATATATAGTTAAGATTATAGACGAGTACTAGGCTTTAAAAAGACCTGAAATATAGATTATAGATCTTTTAAAGCTTTATACTCACTACTAGTAATATAGAGTCTTTTATACTCTAAATTACTAGTATTTCTATAAATATACTATAAAGCTGGTTTTAGCTCTAAAGTAGTAGAAATCATTCTATAAGTAGAATTCCATCTAGTTTTATTATCTAGATATAGTTAGTATTAAATAAATATCATAAGTAATAATATTTATAATATATATATATAGAGGGAAATAACTTACCTAGAGGAATAATCTTCTTATTATAATTAGAAGGTAAAGTAGTATCTTGTTTAGCTTTTTTAATCCCTTCTAATAGTAGTCTTTTAACTTTGCTAGTATATTTAACTATAACTGTAATTCTACGGATTTGTTTAATAAGATCTATATTAATAGTTAGTAAGTCTATTATAATTAATATACTAAAGTTAATACTTACTACTTAATAAATTACTATTAAAGTCTTCCTCTTTAATAGCTGAGTTATTATTAATTATACTAATATTATTATTAGTATAATTTAATAACTGTTCTTCTTCAGTAGTACTAGATATAAAATCATTTAATATATCATATACTACTATATTAATAATATAAGCAATATATCTAATATTATTCTTAAATTTCTTATTATAAACTAATTTATAATTAGTTTTAAAGGAATATAAAAATATAGAATTATTAGATATATTATCTTTAGTAAAGCTATAGAAATAATTAGTATATATAAATTAATATATTATATATAAAAGGACTTACCTAAAAAAGCTATCTATAGTTAGGTTAGGATATATAGTTAAACTATCTATAACCTCTTTATAAATATAAAGCCTAGTATAAGCTTCACTAAGATCTTTAAATACTATATATAATAGTTATTAATATATAATAATATATAATATAATATTACTTACCTATAAGCTTATATATAAGCTTAAAGTCGCTATTAATATAGCTTATAATAATACCTAAATAGGCATCTTAAGGCTTTGAGGTCTATATATCAAAAACAAAGGAAAATTTTCCTAAGCTTTTAATATTACTAGTTATTTCTGAATTAATAATAGATAAAAATCTACTATAAGTAGAATCTAGTAGATTTTTAATCTTTTTCCTATT